>JADZMA010001366.1:0-20690 GCA_020796225.1 Arion vulgaris
CTGTAAAGAGAAAAATCATACATTGTTTTCCCTCTGTAATTATACATTTAAGGGTTTAAGAAATTTTTCCCCATACCACTTATTTTTTGGACAACTCTCACTTAATTTTTTCTATGGAATAGATTCCAATATTAACACCAAAAAAAGTCTTTTTGGTTTCAGTAGGGTACCTTTCTTCTTCAATTTTCCCCCCAACTACAAAGTTTGTTTGGGGATTATTTTATCATTTTTTTAGAGATCCCCTTTTTCCCCCATCTTCTTTTTTACGTTACTAGGGGTTTTACCAAAACGATTTTCAACTCTTCTGAATTGCCCCTTTTTTTTCCCTTAATTTGTTAATGCCTTTCTTTTTTAAAAGTTCAATTCTTTCATATTCCTAGTCTTTTTCAGCCTTGAATTAAGAATTGATAATTAAAATTAAAAATTTTGAATTTAGAATTTTCAAGAAAAACTCAAAAAGGCCCATAAATCAAACCCCTTTCGAATACAAAACCAAAAACATGGGGTTTTTTCCAGGGGTTTAAAAACTTAGTTACTGACAGCCCTTTACCAGAGGAAGAAAGGCGGGCCCGTGGGTATGTGTTTTAATTTAGGGACTTATATGGTTCTGACTGCTTTAACATTGTCATATCTCAAGAAAACACTATTTTTCCCTTTTTCCAAAATGATACCCTTTTTATTTGTTTTATTTCGCAACCATTCTGCGACACCCCCCACCACTTTTTTTTTTACTATTTTTTTTCGATCCAAAAACTTCAGTGAAAGTTTTTCCCTCGATGTCATGAATCGAATTCGGTGGTCCAAACCCGTGAAAACTGGGGAACCCAGCTTTTCTGCCGTCCCCGGGGTTGAACCCGACTTGAGACCAGCCCCAGTCAAACGCCAAAAACACGCTGGCTTTTTCACATATTATAAACCAGCTATATTAACCTTACTTTTATTATTATAGTAATACAAGTAGGAACAACAGATAAGAAACGGTTTGATGGATAGACACTTGGTGATGGATAGGAAATTCTATGGATAGGGAATTGATGGATAGGACACTTGGCGATGGATAAATTTGATATAGGGCATTTGGTGATGGATAGGACACACGCGGGGAACCATCGGGAAAGCCCCAGAAACACCGGGAGACTGGAGTTGGGGGACAGAATGCAAGAAAAGGGGGGAGAGAGGAAGATCAAAAGAGGCCGGGGAAGGCATTGATTTTTTGGGACCCATGCCACCCTAGGAAAGGAAAATGGTAGGGAAAAGAGTAGAGGGAAAAGGGGTATAGTGGAAAAGAAGAGAGGGAGTAGAGAGGGAAGAGAGTAGGAAGGGTAGAGGGGGGAAGGGGAAGGGGAGAGGAAGAGTAGTGGGGAAAGAGAGGGGGAAGAGCAGTGGGAAAGAAGAGAGAGGGGGGTAGAGGGGAAGGGGGGGAAAGAGGGGGAAAAGTGAGGGGAGAGAGGGAAGTAGTAGTAGGGAAGCAGAGCAGGAAAGGGAGTGGGAAAGGAGGGGAAGAGAGTGGAGGGAGAGAGGAAGCGGGGAGGCAGGGGGAAGAGGGGAGGGAAGGCAGAGGGAAAGAGGAAAAAAGAGAGGGGAAATTAAAGAAAAGAGGGGGAAAAGCAGGGAAGCAGGCAGGGAAGTGAGTGAGAGGCAGAGGAAGCAAAAAGGGAAGGTAGAGGAAGCAGAGCAGAGGAAATACCCAAGTAGGAAGCAGAGCAGGGGCATAAGAGGAAGGGAAAGTAGGGGAAGAGTAGTAGGAAAGAGAGGGGGAAAATAGAAAAGGGAAGTGAGCAAAAAAAGCAGAGGAAGAAGCAGAGGGAAGAAGAGAGGGGGAAGGCAGAGGGAAAAAAGAGAGGAAAATAGAGAGGAAAGCAGAGGAAGAGAAAGGGGGAATAGTAGAGTAGGGAAGAAGAGGGGGAAAAGGCTTTGGGAAAAGCAAGAGGGGAATGGCAGGAAAGAGTAGCAGGGAAGAAGAGAAAAGAGGGAAGAAGGGGCAGGGAAGCAGAGAGGAAAAAGGGGGAGGGAAAAGCAGGGGAAGAAGAAGGGGGGGAAGAGGAAAAGGGAAGGGTGGAAGAGAGGGAAAAGAGTAGAGGGAAGAAGATATGGGAAAAAAGGGGGAGAGGAAATGGGGAAGAGAGAGTGGGGAAGAGAGAGAGGGGGAGAAGGGGGGGGAAGAAGGGGAGCAGCAGGAAGAGAGAGAGGGAGAGGGGGAAAAAGAGCAGCGGGGGAAGAAAAGGAAAAGAGCGGGGCAGCGAGGGGAAGAAGTCGGGGAAAAGGATAGAAAGAGAGGGAGGTTAGAAAGGGGCCAAAAAGCAGGGAGAAGGGGGGGAAAATAAAGGCAGGGGAAGAGTAGGGCAGGGAAATAAGAGAAGAGGCGGAGGGTGGGAAAGGAAGGGAAGGGTTAGAGAGGGGAAAGGGGCAGGGGAGAGGAAGAGTAGAGTAGGGAAGAAGGAGAGGAAGCAGTAGAGGGGAAGAGTAGTGGGGAAAGGGGGAGAAGAGGGCGGGTGGGGAATAGTAGTGGAAAAGATGTAGGAAAGATAAAGTAGTAAGGAAAGATGGGGAAGGGAAGTATAAAGTAAAAGGGGGAAGTGAGGAAGGGGTGTAAAAAAAGCAAGGGGGCATAAGTGAGGGAAGGAAAGAGGGAAGAAAAATAGGAAGATATAGAAAGGTAAAAAAGGGGGTTTAATCAAAAAAAGTTATGAAATAGGGGAGGAATGTAAGAGGAACAAAGGGAATAGAGAAAAAAAGCAGGAAGCGAAGGGTAGGGAAAGAAGGGGAAAGAAGGAAGGGAAAGTAGGGGGAAACAACAGGGGGAAATTGGAAAGATTGAGCGAGAGCCCAGGAAAGCGGATAAGAAAGCGAGGCCCGGGTAAAGGGGCGAGGGAAATTTTTATAATGTGTATAAAACATTATTTATGCCCACCACAGTTTTAACGCAAAAGTTTTATCTTCATCGAACAGTCTTTTCTATCGTCATAAATGACCCAGGCAGTTTTGCTTGGGGAAACAAAGGATGTTCTTTTTCAAAATTTTTTACCCGGATTAAAAATTCAAGATAAAAGTTTCCCAAAAGATTAACCCAAAGATTTTTAAGAAGATGGTGAATTTTTCTACCTTGGGGAAGATAGAAACAGATGTGAACAAATGGATTTGGGGCAAAGTTTTTATCCCCCAGGTGGAAGTCTTCCCCTTTTATGAGAAAAAGTCAAGATATTCAGCCAAAAGGAAATTTTTGGTTTGGCTGAAAAATGGCAGTCACGCTAAATATTAAGATTCAGACTTTTCAACGGGTCCCCGGGGGTTCTGACTAAGATCATTGATGGAAAAAAACAGCCTGTGGGTAAAAAACGAAGGAGGAGAAAAAGGCAAGGGGGGCCAAAAAAAGGACGCCCTAACAGATGAGACCTTTTTAGGAACAAGAGTTGGGAACCCCGGGAAACCAAAAAAGGAAGCCGAGGGAGAAGGGGGAAACGTTGACCCCCTTTCCCACGGACGGGGAGGGAAAAAGAAACAACACAAAGATTCCAGCAAAGTAGGGGTGGCCCAAAAACACCCCGTGAAATGCACTGCCCAAAAAAATTTCAACAAACCAGAAAAAACAACACCAAAACAGCATAAAAAAAAAGTTCACAGAACCGTTGAATTACATTGAGAAACAAAGAATGAAGAGAGCATCCCTTTTTGGCATTGGCTTCCAGTGTTATGTCCCCTGTGCGGTCCCAAAGTCCATTTGCCAATACCCATGAGAAGGATTAGTATTCTTCTCTCCACATAGATGACACTGTCTGGGATGTCCCAAAAAAGTTTTAACAACCGCCATTTGTCTGAGACTTGCCATGCACATTGAGGGTTTATTGAAATTTTTGTCCTATTTTTCGAGATAAGTGGTTTGGGCCCCTTCCCCTTTTTGGGAAGGGCGAAAACGTTTTTTCCCCTTCATTTTTAAAAATTATTAACACGCCTGTTATCTCCCCTCGGGCTGACGGAAAACGATACATTGCACGTCCGCCAAAGGGATACAAAGTTTTTACCCAGAACAAAGAGGGATTTTGCTCAGCCTTTGAAAATTGTAGCAGTGGGAAAAAATGCATCAAACTCAAAAAACCCGAGTTTCTCAAAGAACATCAAAAAAAGACGAGAAAGCCCCAAAAAAAAAAAAGAAGCATGCAAAACCGTGAAAAAAAAATACTAAGGGAAAAAAAAAGGCAAAAAAAAAAAAACAAACTGAAAGCCGAAAAGGGGACAAAAAAAAAAGATGAATATTGGGGCATTTCAGTGGGCGGTTTTTTAAAAAAAAAAGGGTCAACATCACGCTAAAATCTTACGCTAGATTTTCAGTATTTAATACCCATGAATAGCATTAATCGTCAACCCCCAAATGGAGGTTGTTTTGGCATGGGGGACGGTATACATTTCAAAAGGGACCGGGGGGCCCCCTTGGGGCACGGGGGGAAATCCTTTGGCGGGCAACCCCCGACGGCAGAAAGCCGGGGCCCCCCGATTTAGGTGTTTGGGGACCCAGCCGGAAAACCAGCCCGCTTTGATCAAAAAATCATTCCAAAGGGACACTTTTTAGCCGCCGCTATAAATTTAGAAAGGGCCAGGTTTGGGGCCTGAATTTGATGAAGCCCGTTTTTTTTTATCATGTTCAACCATACAGGGGTTTTCAAGGTACTCCCGGCCCACCATTCCGATAAATTTTCGATATTTTTCCAGAGATCCGATATCAATATAGGTAAGATGGTTTTTTGTTTTTTCAAAAAAAGATAAAAAATCTGTGTTTTAAAATGAGTGAAAACACTTGACAGTTTAAAGAGACTGGTCATGTACAGGGTAATATTAAATTTTAAAAACCCAGGGTTAAGGCCCTTTTGGGGTAAAAAAATAAAACCCCGTTACTCCACATGTGTAAACACAAGGGGGTTTGGGTGAAAAGGGTGCATTTTAAACGTAGAAATCTATTTAGGGGGTCCAAAAATGTGCAACTTAAAATTTTGGCAAAGATCAAACATACACAAAGGTTTTTGGGAAAAAACAACCAGAAAAAGAAGACTACAAAATGAAAAAAATTGTCACCCTCTTTTAAAATTACAGGGGAAATTTTTTTGTTAAAGATTTTTAGGGATCTTCCCAAAAAAAAGGACAGTGACCGTAAGTTGTTTGCTTCCCAAAGGTCTGTTTGAACTGATGTGCCATTCAAAAGTGCATTTTTAGTATAGATCCTAGTAATTGTTGCTTTAGCTAAGAAGGATAAATGGTGTCAAAAGTGCATTTTTAGTATAGATCCCTAGTAATTGTTGCTTTAGCTAAGAAGGATAAATGGTGTCAAAAGTGCATTTTTAGTATAGATCCCTAGTAATTGTTGCTTTAGCTAAGGATAAATGGGGACAAAAGTGCATTTTTAGTATAGATCCCTAGTAATTGTTGCTTTAGCTAAGAAGGATAAATGGTGACAAAAGTGCATTTTTTGTATAGATCCTAGTAATTGTTGCTTTAGCTAAGAAGGATAAATGGTGTCAAAAGTGCATTTTTAGTATAGATCCCTAGTAATTGTTGCTTTAGCTAAGAAGGATAAATAGTGTCAAAAGTGCATTTTTAGTATAGATCCCTAGTAATTGTTGCTTTAGCTAAGGATAAATGGTGACAAAAGTGCATTTTTAGTATAGATCCCTAGTAATTGTTGCTTTAGCTAAGAAGGATAAATGGTGACAAAAGTGCATTTTAGTATAGATCCTAGTAATTGTTGCTTTAGCTAAGAAGGATAAATGGTGACAAAAGTGCATTTTTAGTATAGATCCCTAGTAATTGTTGCTTTAGCTAAGAAGGATAAATGGTGACAAAAGTGCATTTTTAGTATAGATCCCTAGTAATTGTTGCTTTAGCTAAGAAGGATAAATGGTGACAAAAATTAATTATGAATGGTGGAAGTGACAATTTGGTCAGAATCATCACTGTAGTTACAGTACAAGGGTCTGGTGCTGGTACTATCAAAATACTAAAAGAGAATGAGCACCTATGTGAAAAACCTTTGTGCAGAGATCACCTGTGTGTTTCCGGACCTCGCAAGGGGAGCAAAGAATAGTAACACGGCGACATACACAGCATGTAGTAAAAAGCGACTGAGGTAAGGGCCAAGAAGCTACCTAGTAAATTAAAAGCGTCATAGAAATCGGATGTGCTGGCCTACTTGTAGGCGCATAACTGTCTGACATACAATCACTCTTAGGCTCAGATCACATACAAATTGCAAAGAGTGGTTTAACAAGTGGTCGATATGGAGCATTCGCAAAAGTGCAGAGATAATCATTCTTTCCAGTTTACATATAACTTACAGCTGAATGTGACTGTAAAACACTTGGTTTGAATCTATGTTTTTTTAGTAGTTGTTGAATATCTTCAGGAAGTTCATCTTCTGTCTGCTCAACTTCAAAATGCTGCAAGGAATAAAGAAGAAAGGCACTGAAATCCCAGTAAAATTACAACAATTGGGGATCTCTCTCGCGCTATCACCACACAGACTGATGTACCAGATTTCCCCATAAATTCTATTCATGTGGAAATCTGATTCATCAGCCTTAGCATTGGTGTGTTTTACGTCACATCTTCAGCACCATTTGGAGCTCTGGTGCTTATCATTCAGCGATGTGTCTGGTTTTAGCCAGCGTTTACTCGGTTTGCTCTCCGTTCTATAGCCATCTAGTGTTTTTATGGGTGGGTAGCAGCCCACGCCAAACCTCCTTAGTCGTCTCTTACGACATGCATGGCAGGTAACAGTGGTTCTATTTTTACACCCCAATTTGAGTCGGTAACCACCCGGGCGACTGGGATTGAATCTTCTTCTTTCTTCTTGTTTTGTCATCACACTTTTTCAGTTTGTAGTCCAACATTGATATAGATCTGAGAATATTTTTTAAAATTATTTTTCTATATTTGAAAATAAATTGTGTACAAATGTGACGTTAAACACAGCCCACATGTTCTACATAGTTTTGCGAGATGTCGGACGCTGTTGTGTGATTTTTTTTGTACTGATAAGGTAATTAGTTAAGTATTTTCATGTTCTTCTTCTTATTCTCGTTCGGTGATGTTCAATGTCTACACAATGAATCCGGTTCTCTGGATGTATGTTGTTGTATGTTAGTTCGTCAAAGCTTCCAAGCAGCTTTGTGTTGGTGTCTGTCTCTATTGGCCAGTATTCTTTCCGAAGATGATTCATCAGATGACAATCTTGCAGGATGTGTTCAGCTGTCTGTCCACAAGCAACGGGGTGATGGAACTAGTTTTAGTCTGTGTAAGTTGTCTGTTCAGTCTGTTGTGTCCAGTTCTGAGTCTAAACAATATCACCTGCCTATTTTCATGTTGAAAAGATGTTTTAAAATTTTTGGAAATGGTTATTCTAAAAGTATAACAGAGCAAGCTGCTGAACTTGTAAGATGAATTAGACTTAGAATGTAATTATTCTAATCGGATATAGAAAGTGAGATAGATGATAATTTAGACGATGACGAATTGTTTTAATTGATTGATATTCAAGGTATATATGTTCATTCTGCAGAAAAATGTACATATAAGGGAGTATTCACTGTCGTACCCACATATTACATCAAATAAATTTTAAAGTTTAGTATTCTGCAAATAGATAATAAGCAGGAATAACGGAGAAGATGGCGTAAGTTAATAACAAATTATAGAGCACTCAAGTGCTAAATTATTGTGTTTTAATATAACTCTGATATGGGCTGTTTTTGCTCAGGAGCTCCCAGGAAGGGATTATTAAGGTACAGGTGGTTGCCCGCGTGCCCAGCGTGTTTGTAGCGCGTTGGACTACGGGTGACTAGTCCTCTGTAAGTACGGCTTCAACTCCGCGGACTGGCAGAAAAGCTACAGGTTCCCCAGATTTACGGTGTTCGTGGCACCGAGCCGAAGGATTATGATGTCCATGATACCGAGCCAAGAGCTTTCAGTTCAAGTGGTTCTGGATCGGAAAAAAAAAAAGGTACAGGTGGCAAGGGTTCAAAGTCCACAATACCACAGAATACCAAGCATGTACTAGCTCGGAAACTGATCATAAGTTAAACCTGCGATGAGTAACAGCAAAAAGCAGAGGACAAAGGGAAATGAAAGAAGAAAGAGAAACGAAGGGTTGGAGACCATTATGGAATTAGACATACGGTAAAAGCAGAAGAGGAAGACCACGGAGAAGATGGATGCGGGATGTAACTGACCATTTGAGCATGACGGCTGCAGAGGCGGAACATCTCGCCTATAAGAGAGAGAAATTCTGAAGGACTGTTAAGGTGGCAAAGTTCTGCTCAGGACAAGCTATTTGATAATGACTGAAACTAACTGACTGCGTACTACCCATCACTCAAATGCATAAAATGGCGGATAGCATGGACAACACGTTCCTTGGATGATGTGTACTATTTTACTGCTTTTCAATTACATTTTGTTCCTATTTGACTGCTATATTGAAAAAATATGGCCAGCAATGGCGGAATGCGGGAGGACCATTCAGAGTCAGAACTGTTTGATTCTAAACACGACTTTGCTAGCGCATTTCCGACATGTTTGATCGGATATTTTCGGTTTAGCTTGCCGAGCTACTGAGTTAGTGCTTGAGCAACGCTGTGAGCTATGACTGTTACATGGAATGCTTTTGCTGTGTCAACCGTGCGTTTGTTGTGTGTATTCAGAAAATGGCGGACAGCGGTTATGACAAACAAGCTCAATCTGCCGTATGCAGTTATATTGCGAGTGCAGAAAGCTGGATTTTGTCATGATTGATGTTCCCTTCGACAAGATTGCAATTCAAGTGATGAACAGTTTTGTGTTGCTACATTAGCGACGGCCATATGCATTTATGCGGTACATCATGTTTTTGTGGCGGTCGCGGCTGTTTCATTCTGGAATTAGTTCACACGGAAACATTTCACAGTTGTTAGCATTTCGTGTGATTTTCATTGGCACAGGAACGGAGCAATTATGGGGTGACCCGTTGCAGTGAAGTTGGAACCGTACTTATGAACTATGAACTATGTTATATTAACCGGAAACTACTTGAAAGTGAATTATAAATGATAACCAACGCACATCATTGTCACTTTTACTAGAAATAGTTGTGAAATGTTCAACATTCGTTCTAAGTTACCCTGTGATCAAAAATGTAGCGAATCAGTGAATGTTAATTTCCAACTTACATCGTGTATTATTGTATCAACATCTGTTGTTGTGAATAAATTCACTACCTTCTGGCACGCTCTAGCCTTGGACTCCTTCTACTACAGCTAGAGCATATGCAATTGTCTTGCCTTCAATGAAAATTCTGGTTCTTGTGTACACGTGTGTGCCTTAGATTAGAGTACAAAAATACAGGTTAGGTCACCTCATCATCATTGGGCTTTTGTCTCAGCAGACAATAGATTTTGCATAATGTTTGTTCTGCGCTTCCTTCCTTTCTTCTTTTCGTTCGCTTGAAATATTGTCTATATATTCTCTCTCTCTCGTGATCGTTCTTTTTCGGCCATGTTTATCATTCTAATTGTTATATATACACAGCCTTTGCCAAGAACACAATTTTACGTCACATCGTTCAGTATCATTTGGAGCTCTAGTGCTTATCCTTTGGTGAAGTGTCAGATTTCAACCAGCGTTTACTGGGTTCGCTCTCCTTAGCCTTTTGCTGTCCCCAGCCAACCTACAAGGCAGCAAGTTGCTATTTTCTTTTAGGGTGGCGACCCTTAGACAACCTACCCTCCCAGGCTGATGAGCGTCATCTGCACAGAAAACCTGTCTTTTTTTTTGGACTATTTGGTTTTCGTGCAGTCCTCAAGAGACATCTGTTCTCTAATCCTGTTTGCCTTTCGCATCAGGTCGAAAAGAGACACCTGGGCGGCCTCATTATGCGCTTTGTACAAAGTGGAATTTAATACCCTGGATATTCCATCGTTTACTGGGTCGGACATACTACTGCTTGAGTATAAACACAAACATATCTATAGCAAGAAACTAGCACTAGTGTGTTGATGAAGGTTAAAGTTCTTACCCAATTCTGTCCTAATTGCCTCCACATGATATCTATGCTTGAGTTTACACTGTGACTCTAAGAATGCCTGTAAAACAGGATAAACCATGTGATACTACTAATGAAAAGATTAGCAATTTATTTCAAAGCTTATCAGATTAGATCAAGTGCCCGCCCAAGTGGTTACAGGGCCCAAATTTGGGGTGTAAAGAATATAGCCACTGTTACCTGCCACACATATCGTAAGAGGCGACTAAGGAGGTTTGGCTGAAATCGGATGCACATGTCCTAAACATGTACAAGTCTATGTGTTTAGGGGCCTATGAAACCAATGTGCAACGTATACACGTTCTTGACAAAGATAAACATATCACAAAGAGTGATTAAAATTGGTAGTAAAGAACGAACACAAAGAAGAAATCAAGTGCCAAGGTGTTTCTGTGGTCGATAGGACTAAGAACTCAATCTCACCTACATTTCTTCTTGAACGCCCATATCGACCACTTGTCAACCACTCTGTGTGATTTGTATGTGATCTGAGCCTAAGAGTGATTTACATTGCACCAGTTATGCGCCTACAAGTAGGCCAGCATATCCGATTTCTGTGCTGCTTTTATTTACTAGGTAGTATCCTAGGGTCTACATCAGTCCCCTCTTATGACATGCATTGTAGGTTGCAGTGGTACTATTCTTTGCTTCCCTTGCGGGTCCCGGCACCACATGGCGGTCACCTACACTGAGATCAGGGATCTCTGAAAATATCCCTCTATGTGGGGTAACTGAACTGTGTACCTTTGGATCGAGAGGTGAGAACCTTACCTCCGGCACTTAGACCACAATTCAGAGTCAAACTTGTGTCATTAGATATGAAGACTGTACGGACAGTATATGATGTGTCTTTAACCAACACAGGAATGGAACTGTCAGTTGCCATATTCTGAGGGATATACTAATGATGATAGCTCAGCACTTATGTACTGGTTCTTGTTCAATCAGAATTTTCTTCTTTGGCGATCTCTGATCTTAAATGAATTATTAAGAGAAATAAAATTCAGACAAGTAAAGTATTTTGGGCACATAAAAGGAATGACACCTTGATAAAATTTTTTACTAGAGGAAAGTTGAAGGCAAGAGCAAGAGAAAGACCAAGAGATAAGTGGGAGGAAACTTTAAAAATGGACAGGTTACAGTCTGGCAGTGCAACACCAAGGCGAAAGACAGAGGATGCTGGAGATTCATTGCAGCCAACCTTCAATGCGGAGACAGCACCTGATGATGATCTTAAATGGACCACAAACTAGACAGTCAGCTTCAGGTTTCCTCAAAGCTTCGTGTTTAGGTTAACTGGGTGTGGCCACATGTTGCTTCTCAGCTCACCCAGGAGGGGGCAGTCTTGTAGGACATTCCCAGGTGTCTGTTCCGCCAGCTGACACTGGTAGAGAGCTGGTTGCTTTATTCCTAGTCTATGTTAGTATCTGTTTAGTCTGTAGGGTCAGGTATATAGGCGAAATATAATGACTTGGTCTATTCTGCTGAGGTCTTCTTCGAAGTCTATTCCATAATCATATTCAGTGTTTGTCTTCGAGTCTACATCAGATTTTCTCTGTATGAGGTTTTTGACCTCTTGAAAAGACAGTGGTTGGTAGATTTGCTCTTTGACACTGCCTTCTTTTTGCCGAGACATCAGACCTTTCATTGGCTCTGAGGCAACAGTGAGATGAAATCCACTGCTAGTGAATTTCTGCCTTTTTTGACAGCTGAGCAAGTTCTCCTTCTAGGTTCTGTACTGAGCTGTCAGCAGATTTAGCCTTCAAGAATGATATGATGACTAACAAACTGTATTTGCACAATTAATTCAAGTTCTGTTCCATAACCTGATACATTCCAATTCTGGTGGATCGGACTGTCACAGATGTACATTCCTCTTGCGGTTACCTCCCAAAAATAACAAGATTTTCCTTGTGAAAGTTTTCAATAAACTTTCCACTTTAGTTTCCTTCCTCCTTCCTTTCGTTCGCTTGAAATATGTCTATATATTCAATGTTGTCTCTTGTATGAACTTCACTGTTTTTTGTAGCTCACACAGAGGTCCGTGTAGTTTTATGTCGAGTGTTGTTTCGTTAGGCCAGTGAGTTTGCCTCAGTGTATCATATTCAGGGCAGTCTTGAAGTATGTGCTCTGCAGTCTGGTTTGCCTGTCCACATGTACACATGCTGATTTGCAATCTTGAATTTTGTATACATGTGGCTGCGGAGCGATTGTGTCCTGTTCTAAGGCGCAGAATAACAACTTGTTCCAATCTGCTCATATTATAGTAATCGTCTTGTGTTGGTATTTGTGGCTTTCTCATTGATTTAATCATCCTTTTCTTTTGGTGGTAGGTAACTGGCACATCCGGCTGCTCTCCTGGAGCACCTTCCTTGGCCAATCGGTCTGCTGTTTCATTTCCTTGGTATTCCACAGTGAGAGGGTATCCACTGCAAGACAACCCTGCGATGCTTGGACAATTTAGACAGTAGGGTCTGTAGATCTGGCAATTTTCTGGACTGAAGTGCTTGGAGTGCTGATTTTGCATCAGTCAAAATACAACAGGTTGAGGATCGGGTCTGGCATTCAACAGTTTTTCAGTTGCCACCTTGATTTCCTGAATTTCTGCATCATAGTTGTGACAGAATTTCCCGTTGGTACTTTAATCGCATCTCTAGCGTTGTTTGGGTATTCTATGTACACTCCTGCTCCTCCATTCTTCACTGCATTTTCTGCTGACCCATCCGTGTATACCGGACCCAGAGATCATGTGGGTATTCTTCATCAAGTAAACTGAGAGTGACTGTCTTGCGTTGTATGCTGTTCTGCTCATCCTTGTCGAATATTCCTTTCACTTCTGTCTGGATACATACTTCTAGTTCAGTCTCCTCTCTCCAAAGGGTTTGCTCTGGCACAGACTTTAGGGAATGCCAACTTTTGGTAGGTCTGAGGTTTGCCTATTCAGTCTTTGGCCTGGTGAATAAAGCTGCTTCTTTTCAGCCGCCCTAATGCTAGATTTTGGAATCTGTTTTCCATTGGGTGGCTTGGCATACTCGAAACTTTTCTGCCTGCGTCATCACTTTTGTGTCTCTGCGTTCTCTCAGTGCTTGTATTCCCCCACTCTTTCCATCTCCACTATTGGTGTTGTTTTCAATGCTCCTGTGATGACACGAAGCGCCTGGTTTTGCACCTTATCCAGTTCTCCTAATGTGGTGTTTGATGCTGGACACCATGCAGCTGACCCATATTCCAGGTGTGGTCGTATGCCCTGCTGATAAATATTTTAAGTATTTTTGACTGGCGCCCATGTGGTTCCACTTAACTTTCTCAGGATGGCTAACTTCCCCCTGGCCTTTGCTGCTGCTTTGTTGATGTGCTGCTTCCACGTCAGTCTATCATCGAATGTAACTCCGAGATAGGTGGGTTGCTTGTCTTCTCTTAGCAGTTCTCCATTTATTTTAATGGTGCCAGCTTTTTGTTTGGGAGAGAGAGTAAAGAGTGTAGTGCTGCACTTATCTGTGTTGATGCTGACACACCATCTGTTTGCCCATGAGGTTAAGGCATCTACAGCTCTTTGTATCAATTTGGTGGCCACTGTTGCATACTCATTTGTACACCATATTACCAGATCATCAGCGTACATTGCAACTTTTACTCCCTGTGGTAACTCAGCAACCAGGTCGTTGATGAAAATCAAGAAGAGTGTGGGGAACAATACTCCTCCTTGAGGGACGCCATGACGCAGTAGAACTTTTTTACTCTTGAGTCCATCTAGATGCACTCTGGCTTTTCTGTTATGTAAGTATGCTTTATCCATCTGTACATCCTACCCTTTATTCTACTATTTCTCAGTTTCTTCAGCAGCCCTTCTTTCCAAACCTTGTCAAAGGCTTTCCTTAGGTCTATCCATGTCGCTAGTACCAGTTTCTTATCTTGGAGCGTCCTCAATCTCCTGAGAAAGGTACGTTGCTTGGTCTTCAGTAGAGTAGCACTGCCTGAAACCTACCTGCTGTGACACAAGAATGTTTTCGCTTTCAAGATACCACTGCAGTCGGAGATTGATTATACGTTCCATTGTCTTGCAGAGACAACTTGTAAGACTGATCGGTCGGTAGCTGGAGGCAGAAGAACTATCTTTTCCAGGTTTCGAGAGCGGTATCATGATTGCTTCTCTCCAGGTCTGTGGAACTTGACCCAAGATCCAACAATTATTGTAAATCTGCAGTAACTTTGTTTTTGCTGCAGTACCAAAGTTCTTAATCATCTCATTGGACACTCCATCAGCTCCTGGTGATTTTCTCAATTTTAATTTGGATATTGCTAGTTCCAGTTCTTTAAATGTGATTGGGGTCTTCATCACTTCAGGTATTGTTTCGTCTTGCTCTACATTTTGCTTTTCTCCGAATCTCTCGCTGTTTCATTGTGCTAATTTCAATATTGCTGTCTTTAGCAAAGGAGTCTGCAAAATGATCAGCTGCCTGTTTTCCTGTGAGGATGTTTCCATCTTTGTTTAATGCAATCTATGGATTTCTCCCTGTACCTTCATCATTAAGTTGTTTTACCAGCTTCCACAGCTTCCTGGTATCTCTTTCAAAGTTTAAGGACTCTGTTTTGTCCTTCCAGCTCCTCCGCCTGGCCTGCAGCTTGGCCCTTTAAAATATAGCCTTGGCATGCTGATATTTGTTGTGGTGTTCTTGGCATGGAGTGGTCTCTGCCTGCTTCGTGAAATTTCTACATTATTGTGCAGTAGTTCCAATTCACTGCTCCAGTAAGGCGTGTAGTGCTTTCGAGCCCTTCTAGGAATTGTTTCAGCCTGTTTTATGCATCGGCTGAACTCATCAACTACCTTGTTGATGTCCTTGTCAGTAGATAGACCTAGTGTCAGTATACTGGTGCGATGCTTATACATTGTCCAATCTGCCTTCTTGTAATTCCACCTAGATAGAGTGCTGCTCTCCTGGCGAGTTGATTTTCAACAGTGAGAAATACTGGCCGATGGTCGCTGCCTCCTAGCTGTTTCCCAACAACACGTGTAATGTTCCATTCCAGGTCTGAGGAGTGGGAAAGCCAAGTCTGGTGTAGAGGTGGTGTGCCATGATCTGGAGTAGAAGGTTGGCTGATCTTTGGGCTGATTGACAAGGATTAGTTGTTGTCATCCTGCCAGTTTTCAAGCTCCCCCCCTACTGTCCATGTGGTCATACCCCAGCTCTGTGAGTGACTTTGAAGTCCCCACACTATGAGTCTTTCCTTTGTTGGAATTGTGACCAGTGCCAGTGGACGGTCACTTGGACAGTAGTAGTTGATTAAGTGAAACTCTGTACTTGCCGTCCTAAGATGCAGCATCTGATATTCTGCACCTTCCATGTACTCCTCAAACTGACATGTGGTGATGTTGTTTCTCACAAGTGTCAGTACTCCACCTTTCTTCTATTTTTTCAGTCTGATCGGTAGCACTGGAAGCCTCTGACTTTGAAGGCTACGTCTTCATTCAGGTGGGTCTCTTGCAAACAGCATACATGTACTTGTTCTTCATTTAGGATGTTTTCAAGTTCTACTTTTGTGCTGTAGCCATCTTTTTGCTGTTCACACCCTCAGCATTCCAGTGCATTATTTTAAGAAAATTTGGGCCCGTTGCTCTATTCTCATGCCTCCTGGCTCCACAGGGCAAATGAGAAGGACATCCAGTAGCTGGGCCCTTTTGAGGTAGAGGGCCCGGCACTGCACCTGCCTGAGTGTCCGTCACAGGGCGAGCACCATATCTTTTTAAATACATAGACATATTCATATGCATTTATGCGTGGCAACCTGATTGCTATAGTGCGCCTCTTGGCTGGTTGCCTCCGACTTCAGCACTCTTACTGCTAGAGAAGAGACTGTGGTCTAACTCGAGGGATAGAAAAATTGTAAAAGAAGTAGGAGATAAGACAAGAAAAAGATGCCCTCCTCAAGAGAGAGGAGGGCTGCCATTTAACCCATAGGGTTGGGGGATGGGTTGGTTGCAGCCAGAGCATTTTCCACTCACCGGTGGGTTCTGCGCTGTCACCTTATGAGGCCCCATCCTGCTCCCGCCTTTTGGTCTGGCCTTTCACCTTCAGTCTGTTCGGCTTGATTAGACCTGCCAGGAGTTAGACTCCCGCCGACATAGCCTGAAGGATCACCAAGGCACGCAACCCTCCAACCACGATAAGGTAGGCTAATCTGGAGGGTCACTTTAGTTTAAAAAGTATTATATCTCTTTATCTCTTCCAATAATGAATCTCTTCTTCTTTTCTTCAGCCATTTACTTCTTTATAGATTTTCTGTGTACTTGTTCGTAGAGATTTTCGAAGCTTTTATTCATTTTCTTAAGGCTGTTCTTGATGCCATCGCTCCATCTTTTGGGTGGTCTTCCTCTTGCTCTGTACTAGTTATACTTTTTCAGTGTGGCTCTCTGTGGTAATCGATACCAGGGCATTCTTGTCAGGTGTCCAAACCATTTAATCTGTTCTTTTATGAATTGCATTACTGGTTTCACATCCAGTCTTCTACTGATTTCTTCACTTCTAATTTTGTCTCTTATTGTCACACCTGCAGCTCTTCTAAGGCTACTTCATCTTCGTCGTTCTGATTTTCCTCTCATTAGCTGCTGTTATTGGCCATGTTTGGCACTGGTTACATAGAGTTGGCCAGAAAATTATTCTTATAAGATCTACCAATAATGAATGAAAAATGAAATGTAGAAATACACTTTCAGAGAAAATTAAGAATGTGTGAGATATAGACATGGCAGAATAAACTAACCTTATCGAAAGATATAATTGATACATTTTGTGGATATTTGAATTTCTTAAAGTATTCCTGCAACTTGAGCAACTTTCCTTTCAGGTCATCTTTCTGTGTTCCTCTCTGAAACAATTTATATGCAGCTGTACAAGAGCTTTTGGGGTTGTGACTATTTAAATAATGTACTCTAATATATAATTCTATAAGTCAAATCAGAAACATGGACAGCCTACTCAAGGCACGAGAGAAGACTTAACATCTTTCAACTTCGATGTCTCCAAAGATTATCAACAACAGATGGTATGACAAGATAACCAACTCTGAAGTACTGCAACGTGCAAACTTGCCTTCCATCATGGGCATGTCCAGCAGTAGAAGACAGATGGCTAGGGCATGTGCGAAGAATGGACAATGGCAGATTCCAAACAAATGTTCTTCTGTAAACTTTCAGAGGGAAGAGGCACCAAGGCACACAACTGCTCAGATATAAAGATGTCTGCAAGGCCTCAATGAATAACTTTTCTATCGGTCCCAGCAAAAGGGAAAAACTGGCTGATGATTGAGATATATGGAAAACAACATTACGCAAAGGTGCAGTATCTTTTGAAGAGAGACTTAGGATGAGCTGAAAACAAGAGAGAAAAGCAAAACTCAAGTTGTCACAGTGAAACACTTGCTTTTTTTTGCTTTTTTCTTTCTTTCATCCGCTTTCAACTCAGACAGTTCCATCTCTGAAACTGATTTTAGGAAAATCTGTTTTCCAATTTCTAACAATGGCAGCAGCGTGCATTGTAAATTACTTTACACTGGCAGCCGTGTGCTCAATGTACTCGTAATTAGTATTCCTCGCCATACAGGCAGATTTTCTCCGACTTCAGAGGTACTCACGTTATCGTCTGAGTAAGACCAGGGGACTCGAACAAATGCCGGACAGCAGGTTCGAACCCGAGCTATGAGGCGTCTCACAGCTAGCAGGCCAGGCTACTATCAACTCACTCTAGGCAGTCCCCGAAACACTTGCTAATTGACCATCTGTAAAGACGAAAAAGGCCACATATTTAATTCTATAAGCATAAATTAGATTATACCATAAGATATTACTAGAAGAAAACTAGTCACGACAGATGAGTCTATGCAGAATGATTGAAGTATAAAGAATAGATCTGTTTAGTGATGCTTTTTATTTACAAGAGTACGATGCATATGGAATGACCTCACCAAAGGCAGGAAATCCGATAGAGAAGTCGCACTTCACTAACTAACTCCGGTCGTAAAATGCACGATGGTATGAGGACTCAAGGTAAGAGTTATACAGACAACAGGTTTCCTGTAACGATCGCACTTGGAGGATCTACTCTTCAGGTACCTCTGAAGTCGGCGAGGCTGTCCGTATGGTTGAGGAACACCTGTATAAAAGGGTAATTTAGGGCTCACGCAAAACTCAGTCAGAAGCGCAATACCAGGCGTCATGACTTCCGCCTGAATTGACAGCGGGCGTTTGCATCAGAAGAAGAATTTGAGTAGCTTCCTAGACCCCTACCTCAGTCGCATATCACAACAAGCCTTGTAGGTCGCAGTCTTACTATTCTTTGCTCTCCTTGCTGACCCCTGCAACATACAGGCGTTCATTACCCCTGACTCCTGCATTCACAAGTTGGCAATTATTACATTCAAGAATACAAGTAATAGTTTAAAATACCTCTTCGATAACAGATGACATTCCTGATGGTAAAAGACCGAGTCTTTGTCTCAAACCATGCTGTGTAATCAAATCTTCAGCACTTTTTGTTTTCAAAATCTGCAAGGCTGCATCATAAACTTTATGTTTCAGCATTTTCTTTCCAGTACAGCTTGAGCAGGCGATGAAAACATCATTGATGTACAAAGCACCGGAGATTTCTTGTAGATCATTTGTCTCAAGTAGAATCTGATCTATGATATAGGAAGTCTGAAGTAAACAAGAAAATCAATCAACATTAAATATAGCAGACCTCTCCCCCATGAGGCCATTACCTTGTGGGATGGTTGATTGATTGAGTGACTGATAGAACCATCATCATTGCACTTCAGTGAGTTACCATATGTGCTCCGAACTCTTTCTTATATAGGAAGATCTCAGTGGCAGTACACAAACTCCATAGTACAGCTGAGGGTCCCCGGTGTAATTTAGAAGATAGTGAAGATACTTTGTAGGAATTTAATTTATCAAATTTATTGTGGAATGGGGGTGTCTTTGCACTATGCCGGCAGGGTTACCCAAGCCGTACAAGTCAAAGGAGAGAGGTCAGATTAACTGTGGCCTCCTGGTCTGGGATTGTGAAATGAGCTAACTACCCATTCATTTAAAAAAAGAATGTAATAACAGAAATAAAAAAACTAATTGTTCAAAAACTAATAACTTGAGTCTGGGACTGACTAGGGCTCCATGTCGGAGACAGACGACAAGCTGCAGCCAAACCTCCAAGGAAGCTGATGCACTAACAACCCTTTTTCGAGCGCAAAACAAACTGAGGGGTGCTAGACTATCCTAGAAAGCCATAAAAGAAAACAGCCAGAGACTGGGAAAAGTGGCAAACATTGAGGAGTCCCTATGCTCTACGAGGAGCAGAGAAAGGAAAGCAGACTTCGATGATTTAATAATTTCTTAAATGCATGTGTAGTGGCATGAGACATCTCAAAATGACTGGCCATGAGACAGCTCAGATGACTGGCCATGAGACAGCTCAGATGACTGGCCATATGAGGACAGCTCAGATGACTGGCCATGAGACAGCTCAGATGACTGGCCAATCAGATCTCTCTCTCTCTCTCTCGATCGCTCTTTTTCAGCCATGTTTATCAGTCTAATTGTGATATATGCACAGCCTTTTCCAAGAGCACAGCTTAGCCACAACGTCAGTACCAATTGAGATCTAGTACTTATCCTTCGGTGAAGTGTCCGATTTCAACCAGCGTTTACTGGGTTAACAACAGATTAAATGGTTTGGACACCTGACAAGAATGCCCTGTATCACCTACCACAGAGAGCCAAACAGAAAAAGTATAACGAGTACAAAGCAAGAGGAAGAACGTGCAAAAGATGGAGCGACGACATCAAGAACAGCCTTACGAACATGACTACCAGCTTACAAAGTGCCTTAAACAAGCAGACACAAGATCACTATGTTTCACCCCAACACTTCTATAAAGAAGTAAATAGTGGAAGAGAAGAATAGAAGTTTACTGGTTGCTCTCCATTAGCCTTTGCTGTCCCCAGCCAAACCCACAAGGCAGCAGGTTGCTGTTTTTTTAGGTAGCCCGTAGACGACCTGCCCTCCCGGGTTGATGAGCATCATCTGCCCAGCCAATCAGATCTGATATCATGCTACAGTATAACTCCAGATGTGGTACTTTAAAGTAGGGTTGTTTTGTTTGTAAAATCTTACGGTTAACCATCAGTACAAGTTGATGTCCAGTTGAGTAATATGCATACACTTCTTCTTCTTCAAACGCTCCATATTGACCACTTGTTAACCCCTCTTTGTGATTTGTATATGATCCGAGCTTAATAGCGATTGTACATTGTGCCAGTTATGCGCCTATAAGTAGGCCAGCACATCTGATTAATGAGACACTTTATTTACTAGGTTCATCAGGGTTTCCTAGGCGACCTCTCTTCGTGAAACCTTTGAAAACCTGCTGCTTTGCAGAGTCCAAGGCTGATGGAAAGCAAACCCAGTAAACGCTGGCTAAAACCGGAAACATCGCCGAAGGATAAGCACCAGAGCTGGAAATGGTGCTGAAGATGTGACGAAACACACCCATATTAAAGCTGCATGAATCAGATTTCCACATGAACGAGATTTATGGAGAAATCTGGTACATCAGTTTAGCGTGATCACGAGCGAGA
>JADZMA010001367.1:0-20670 GCA_020796225.1 Arion vulgaris
GATCCTCACCAACCAGTTTCGCATTGAATCAGCGCTATATCGAATCTTATCTTGTATCACTTGTGCCGTGAAGCGCCGTGGGAGTTATAGTTTTCTATCCTGGGCCAAATTATTGCATTTGCAGTTGTTTATCCCCGTCTGCATCTGCCGTCCACGTTGTCGCGGGATCTCTGTTATGTTATCTATCCATCATGCTCTCTCTTCCTTGTGTTCTGAGTTGGCATCGTCTGTTATTATAGACGCGTGATATTATTAGATGCAAACATGTTACCATGAACACTAAAAGAGCATTGTACACCACAATCTTTCTCACAACATTAAGCTATCGGTATCAAGCCTGGACGCTGACATCAAACGATAGATGAAAACTTGTCCACAGATGAAGAATACACAGAATGATGAATCAGAAAGACTGTCTTAGACATGAAGACATCCGGAAAAATGGATACAACATCAGTACCGAACTTCTGTCAAACCAAATTAAATGATTCAACCACGCCGTAGTTACAAAGCCAGACCAGTACGCATCAAACGTACTGTTCGATATATTGGATGCAAGCAACAGACCGTCCACGCAACAAGTGGACATCCAAAATAACAGATTATGAAAAACACACTATTTATTAGACCCACACAAAGCCCGTTCCAGAAATATCTGTATAGCGCTGTGAGTCAAAACAGTATTAGAAAAGAAAAAATATTTGTGAATCTGTGTTCATTCTCGTTAAATGAAGTGAATGATTTTTGTTGTTGTCTTCCAATTTGTTGGATGCAGGGTCTAATTTCAACAACATTTCGAATGTTCCCATTTCTTTCTATCCAGTCTTGTTGGTTATTGGTTACTAAACTGACGTTATTGCACTCTGGGCAGACCCAAAGGGGCTCAGTCTCCCCGTACAGATATCGAAGAGCATGCATACTGATGGTTCCTGTGGCTCGCTGATTAAACACCTCATTCTGCCTCTCAGGCATCCAGTTTGACTTGAGCAGCAGGTAACTCCAAACTGTACGTCAGCGATCGATTTAACATCGATTTTCAAAATGTCTTCATCCAACAGACGGTCGCGAAGAGACCGAAGAATATCCTCATATCATCTTCAACTCACAACAATCCGATACTTGTAAAAAGATTGGCTCATTAGATAAATAGAAGAGGAAAACCAATCTGTCTGTTCTCTTGAAGTCACTATTTTGAAAATGATTCAATATATCAGGCATTGTATTTTCAATGTTTCGCCCCCCCTCATCTCTATTTATCTCACTCCAGCTCTCTCCGGTCTCTCGCTCTTTTTTTCTTTCTCACACACATTTCTCTCCCTTCTAAGCATCATGGAACGTAATCCAAGTAAATGCCATAGTGAATGAACACCTTCCTTTTTTATTACGGACACAAGAGTATCAGGTAACTCATGCAATCTTGATATATTCAATCACTGTAACTGCATGTTTAGTCAAGATCTCTCAGTTACCTACACGCGTGCTTATTATGCTGCCTTTTGATCAGTAAACCTTTATGGCAGAGTCTATTTCTTTATTAGGCATCTCTTGGTAATTAGTCAGTTTCTAGCTAGTCTTTATAATAAATGATTTATCTTGGGGTTACCCCAGTGGCGGCTCAATCATTGGGGC
The DNA here is from genome assembly GCA_020796225.1 of Arion vulgaris. Lineage (NCBI taxonomy): Eukaryota > Metazoa > Mollusca > Gastropoda > Stylommatophora > Arionidae > Arion > Arion vulgaris. The sequence goes on from JADZMA010001367.1 coordinate 1,630, forward strand.
CAGAGGGTCCAGGCCCCACCAAAAATAATATGTAACGTGTATTTATTATTTTATTTATTAAATATAACCTAATGATACCATGATTTTCCCGAAAATGTGTGTCTGGCCTCACCAATAAAAACGATCACGAGCCATCACTGGGTTACCCAAACAATTTTAACTTATGGGTGTACTGTCGGCATTTTGCTACCAGCCCAGTCATGAGAAAAGTGTAAAAACAGACCCGTGTGACCGCGTTTAGTTTGGAAAATTTGTGATATCTAGATATTACTTTTTCTTCGTTCATTCTCAGACGTCCATCTTAAATATGTTCAAAAAGTAAGTTCTTCCCTCATTTTAATCGAGATATCTAAAGTTCTTGTCCTGCACGGTCACAGATGATGAAAATGTATCTTCTCTCCCATACGCTGCTACTGAGCTTCGTAAGCAGTGTTCTGAGATTATATTCTTGTCAATGTAACAGCACTCTCAAAGATCCTATCTTTAACGTGTTATAAAGATCGTTTTGACCTACGGAATATGAAGATTACGACTTTCATTTCTATACAAGATCAACAAATAGAACAACTGGTTTGTGTGGAATTGCAGGGTTGGGGGGAATGGGATGGGGAAAGGTTGTGGAGATGAAAAGAAAACACATGATCTGGCTACATTTTGGCAAGTATGTTCTGACGATATCTTAATGAGATCATGATCCGGATGTGACATGTGTGGTTTAGAGGTATCTACATACTCGATTGGTAATATGGGTGTAGAGACATCAAGATACATACATGTCGTCAGCAAATGATCTAATATCTTACTTACTGGAATGAGGAATTTTGCAAGAATGTTCCGCTCATTCTACTTATCTTTACATAATTGACTCACATGTATGAAAGTAACAGCATTTTTTAAATAAAGTAATAAATTTCATTGAAAAAAAGACATTTTGAAGACAATTGGTAGAAGACAACGATTTAGTGAATGCTAGTAGCAGAGAGTCAATAGTAATCTTCTGTCTACACTAAAACAATTGGTGGTTTCAAGTCATCATCATCAGGTGCCGTGCCCAGGCTGACAGGGGCGATCATGGATCTCCACAAATCTCTGTCGTTGGTGTTTGCTATCCAGCTCAGATATTGACTAACTCCTACCGTGCCGCAAGTCAGGAAGCTGTCAAAATTTTCTGTCTCTGTCTTCCCCTGTCTCGTCTGCCCTCAATTTGCCGGTTTGTCTGTGTAACAAACCTCCCCTCCTCATCACATGCCCGAAAAATTATGACCGTCCCTTTCTTATATTGATGATAAGCTTTCTCTGTGTCTTGATCTCGTTCAGCACCTCAACATTGGTCATTTTAGCAGTCCATGAAATTCTCATCATTCTTCTACAGGGTGTTCAAGATAATTGCAGCCCATGAATGGAGCTAATCTGGCATGTATGTATGGAAATGGAAGGTTCAGTTATGACGTAGTATAGGTCAAGGTTGTGTGACGGTGTGTGGTGTAGTGCGGGAAGTGGCGATGATCAAATGTGTCGTAGGACAGGCTAGTCAGAACCAGTTTAAATAGTAAATAAACACAACGCAATTTGTACGCAACGATTTTTGAATTGTCAATGGGGCTACAATTATCTTGAACACCTTGTATAAAACCCCATTTCTGTGGCCTTCAGAGATTTTTCGATCTGTGTATTCATTGTCATGACTCCGCATCCGTATGTCAGTATCGGTTCTATGTAGCTCTGAATAACTCGCATTCTGATCGGGATTGACAATGGCTTGTTACAGATAATGCTTCTCATCTTCAGGAACGATGTTTTCCTTGTCTACTTCTGCTCTTTATTTCTGATTGGCATCTGCCATTTGATGTTACTGGGACTCTGAGGTATTTAAATTGCTGCACTTGTCTTAGATCAGTCCCATTACTGTGATGGTGTATTTTGTAAAATCTGCTTTGATATAGTCATAACCTGTCTTCTTAATATTCAAACAGTCCTTTGTTACTTTCTGTCACAACCTTACCAACTAATTTCTGTAGCTCCATTTCATTTCTTGCTATTAAGACAGTATCATCAGCGTATCTCAGGTTATTTATGATATGTCCTCCACAGTCATTCCATGAATATCTTTTATAGACCTAAAAATGCTTTCACAATACAGTGAGAACAGGTCTGGTGATAATACGCATCCTTGTCTAGCATCTCTTTTGATGTTCTGAAAGTTCAATCTTTTGTCTATTCTTATAGCTGCTGTTTGCTGCCAATATATATTCTGAATGACTCTTAGATCTTTGCTGTCGATGTTTGCTCTCTAACATTTTGGAAGTTCTTGATGGTTTACATTGTCGAACGCCTTGATGTAATCTATGAAGCACAAGTATGCGTCTGCTTTTACTTCTATGATCTTCAGAATACCTGTGATAATATCTCTACATTAAAACAATTGATGGTTGTCAGACTACGCAGCATTAATATCTCTGCACTAAAACAATTGATGGTTGTCAGAATACCTAAACAGAAATCATAGGAATTATATCCTACTGCATTGTCCCCAGTATGCATACTTGAGAAGAAAGGAGTGGCCACTTGCAGCGTCAAGACAAACTGTGGCGTGTCTGATAATCTGAGGCAGACGGTTGTCTTGCTTTGCGTTTATTGAAATCCGAAATCAATCTGGTAGAACGCGGAAGAAGAAGAATATTTGTTTTAGTAACTACATTTTCTGCCATTTGCCCAAATGGTTTGCCTGTATCTGTTACTTGTCAAACCTTACAAATTGTATAATATGCTCTTCATCTACAAGCTTATTTGCAATCACTATTTTATATTTATTATTGTCCCCCCAATGAAACATATCGCATCATCAGAAAGCGAGCAGCTACATGTGTCTATCACCTGACTGCATCTAACACAGTCATAAAATAAGTTGCATGTTTCGTGTAGAAAGTTCAGTTACTAAATGACTAGCATGTAGCCTCGTGACTTGATACCTGAAGCTCAGCTAGGTATTGGTATGTATGAAGATATCGATCCGGCTCAGAGTAGGGACCACAATGTACATAGATGTATTTATTTTATTTTTATCCAAATATAGTATCTCAATAATATCTACTGTCATCATTTTAAAAAAAATTATTTCTTTGAATTTAGTCAACTATTTGATGAGTTTAATGCGCTATTTTTAAAACTGTACTATAGCGATGGGATAGCCCACCATGAACCTTCCGGGCTCATCATTAATCCTTATGTACCCAAGACCACATAAGACAGAGACAAAACTGTTCTCTCATTCATCATCTTCTTCTTAGACGCTCCATATCGACCACTTGTTAACCGCTTTTTGTGATTTCCATGTAATCCGAGCTAAGAGCGATTGTGAGTTATTGCCAGTTATGCACACAAATGAGCCAGCAGCACATCCGATTTCTTCCGCTTTTTTATTTACTAGGGTAGCTTCCTGAATCCTACCTCAGCCACCACTTACGACATGTCGCCGTTCGCGGTGGTACTATTCTTTGCCTCCCTCACTGGCTGACGCCGCCAGGGCAACAAATTGTTCACTCATAACAATATGCGCCTTTCTTTCTACCTCAAACCTCGTCCTATGTATGTATTTGACCTCTGATTAAAAGTTGTCCTCATGTGCCATATCTTCCTCACCTTCAACTCCCAGCAGAGCCTGGAGTCTTCAGCAAACTTGTTTCAGCTCTTCCTCTCTCTGCCATCCCCTTCTAACTCTTTCACGTTTACCTATCCTTTTAATACAAGCTCTCTTCTCCAGGTCTGTCCTAGGCCTTCCCTACTCTTCTTTCCTGTGGAGTTTCCAAAACAGTGCCTGTCTTTTGTGCTTCCAGTCTGTCTTCTCAATGTATGTCCTATCCATCGTCTCTTCCTGAGCTCTTTCTCCACTGGTACACATACTTAGTTCTTTCTCTACGTTCCTCGTTTGTAATCTTATCATACCATCTCAGTCCCTCTATTCTATGTAAACATCCATTTGAAGATCTGCAGTTTTCTAAGTGGTTATGTGCCCATATGCCTTTTTTTTTTAAACCTTCCAGACTATCTATCATTATTTATGTTAACTATTTCATTGATGACCGTCTTTCATGCCTGAAGGAGTTCAACAGACCAGTCCTTCTTTTTCACCCTTTAAAATAGTTGTTGACTGTAGCCACCTGCTCCGTCTTACCTGCAGCACCTACTTTTCAGTCCAGAAGCGGCTTGAGCTGTCAGCTCTTCGGTTCAGTGCCATGAACGCCAACATGTAGCCCTTCGGTTCGGTGCCACAGGCCACCGTAAATCTGGGAACCGCTGGCTTTTCTGCCAGCCCCGCGGAATTGAACCCGCACTCACAGGGCTAGTCACCGTAATCCAGCGCTACAAACACGCGACGAAAGGCGGGTATACTTTTATTTAAACATTGAAATTTCATTACATTAATTTTTCTGCCGGTAAGTAGGCTTATGTGACATACAGAATACTTCTGAATTTCTCTCATTATTAATTACTTACTTTCTTATTCCTCCAAGCTCCTCGTGGAGTATAGGACCTCAGCACTTGTCCCCCTATTATCTGATCTCTGATCTTTTTTTTCTTTGTGTGGTTTCCAGAATGTTCAGCTTCCTCAAGAAGACTCCATCTCAGAGTCTGTTTGAGTGCATTCTAGTAGACGAATGTCAACTGTTGGTAAACATAAAGACATCTAGTAGACAGACTTCAACTGCTGGTAACGTACAGACGTCTAGTAGGCAGATATCAACTGTTAGTAACATAAAGACGTCTAGTAGACAGACATCAATATTGGTAACATGGAGCATCTAGTAGACAGACTTCAACTGTTGGTAACATAAAGACGTCTAGTAGACAGATATCAACTGTTGGTAACATAAAGACGTCTAGTAGACAGACTTTAACTGTTGGTTACATAAAGACGTCTAGTAGGCAGACTTCAACTATTGGAAACATAGAGACGTCTGGCGTAAATTAAACGGATGAATCTTAATTATTGTAGTGAATTCTAGAATATATCACTAATTTCGTTGACTGGTCGGAAATTATTATTGTTTTAAAAGATCAATATTTTAATGTTGACATAATTACTGTGCTCTGTGTGTAAATATTGATGAAATCCTATGGACGGATGCACTCGCTCGATAAACTTTTGTGACAAAGAACACGGACTTGTATATCACATCGTCTTCGTTGGTATAAAGGACAAATAATTTACAATATTTCAACATATTTCGTTTCGTTTATTCGTCTTGAAAGCATATTCTTCTTCTTCTTTGTGTTTAGTCATATGGGGCAAATTAACCACTCTTCCCCAGGTCAGCGGGGTTGCGCGGAGAACCCGAATACGTTGCGCCCTGGTTCATAGCGCTTACGACATGTAGGATAGGCGTATCCGAATAATTTCGGACCAAGGTGATAATCGGGTTCTTCTGAAATGACAGTCACTTACATATTTCGTACTTTCTTAGCACTCTTTATTCATCACTTCTCAGTCACTTAATGCAATTTGTACATGATCAGGTCGAGATCGTTTCGTGCTTTGCAGCTTTGTTCTGAGTCGGTGAGACCGGACCGGAAAATGAACATTTTCAATTGTTTTGGGACATGGATGTTTATTATCCTCTAGGATTTAGAGTCTTTACTCAATGTTTTCTTTCTAGGTTTGTGAAATCGTTTGACACAGGACAAGTTTGTATCAGCTGTATTAACAGGATCCAGCCGCCCGAGTAGTTGCAACTAGCCCAAATTTGGGGTGTAAAATAAAACCACTGTTACTGCCATGCATGTCGTAGAGGCGACTAAGGAGGTTTGGATGAAATCGGATGCACATGTCCTAAACGTGTAAGTCATGCGTTTTGAGCCTATAAACCAATGTGCAACGTATACACGTTCTTGACGAAGATCAAACATATCACAAAGAGTGATTAAAATTGGTCGTAAGAACGAACGCGAAGAAAGAAGAATCACAACGCCAAGAACGCGGGCAAACGTCTCTTAACCACTTGGCCACACAGACGGCTAAATGGTCATATGACAAATAAGTAAAGTAGCTAATATCAGACTACGGGGTACAAATCACAGAAAGAATTAAAATCGTGGCATATCCTTTACAGGACATGGCTATCTTCACAGTAAACGGAGTCGTTGATTTTCTAGGCACCACTTATACGTTCAGTAGTTTGTCCTTGCTTTCTGAACGGTGAAGTCTCTATTTTACCTTTCGCAATATGTGATCGAGCTCACTACCGCCTGAACCACAGACGCTCATGGACAAATCACAGAACGTGTCTTTTTATAAGCTTAGCTTGTCTTTGGAAGTGACAAACGAGGCTGGGCATGTGTATTTTCGCTGTTCATTGTATTATTTGGGCAATCTTACCCAGGAGAATGTGTGTCTCTGTCAACTTGCTGGTGTCACATGGGCATATTGTCAGCAGAGCATATCTTGTATTTATTAAACATGACACCGCAGCCTACACTACCCAGTACATGTAGGGGATGACAACCTGTTCTTTACTGTTAGGTTGGTAGTAGACACATGCTCCCTTAACAAGAACACGCATCTCTATGTGGTCCACGGATCCTAGTTTGAGATCCTCTGAAGTTAGATATTGGTTGTTGAAGAATAATATTAACCTACCTCTGCTATAACATACTTGGTTGTGTCCCTTTATTAGGACTATGGTTCTTGTACAGGTCACAGTATTTCCCCACCTAACACCCTACCACTACAACACCAGCACACAAAAAACTAGGCCAAACATTCACAGCCTTCAGTTCGAGGCTTGTTTATGTCGGCCCGGCACAGAGCCAGGTTTGCTCGTCTTGATGGATGATGCAACCCGTCTACAGCCTTGAACCTGGCTACTTGTATAATATTAACAACAGAGATCATCAAACATGTTCTAATACACAATATATACAGAATATTTAGCGATAAAGTATAGCAAATAAATCACAATCAATAATATCTTTTATCTTTAATAATGGACGATACAGTGCAGTTGCGATTGCCGTTCAGCCAAGTATTTCATTCATAAAAACATATATTATTTGACTTTACTGTTTCTAATAAAAAAAAAAAAAAATCCTTTCAGATTTGGCAAATATGTATGCAGTAGATGCTAGATTTTGTTTCAAACATGCTTCTGATTCATACTAGACTATTGTTTTTAAATGTATGTGCAGCAGATACTGGGTTTTGTTTTTAAATGTATGTGCTGACAGATACTGGGTTTGTTTTAAATGTATGTGCAGTAGATACTAGACTGTGTTGTTTCAAATATATATGCAACTAATGCTGGGTTTTTGTTGTAAATATGTATAATATTGATTTTGCAATTGTACAGTAAGTCAAATGTAATTGTCAGTGGTTTTTACTGCTGTTTACATTACAGAATTTACGACATAGTTATCGTCTGTCGTTGTATCTGATAATTTGTCGTTATGTTTGACGTCTTTTTGTTGGGTGATAGTAGGTGAATATGGCTGGCTTGATCGTTGTAGAATAAACGTTTTAAGTATCTACTTAGTATTATTAAGAAAAAGAACACTTCTTTTTTCAATCCATTTTTTCAAGATAAGACATTGCAGCAATACAACTTTAAATATTTGTAGTGCAGTTGTCATCATTAGTGGTGTGAGATGAGCTTTCAATCAGACAAATCGATCAGGCTAAAGTAAACATATCATTACGCTGGGTGGACTGCAGATTAGTGATGTGCGAATAGTAACTACTCGTTATTAAAATACCTTTCATTGACTAGATCTGAAAGTACCGAACAGCACTTTAAAAAAAAGTTATCATTACTTATCACTGGTCACAAGCATGCCGTTACTACGCCCGAGTGGTTACCGGGGCCCAAATTTGGGGTGTCAAGAATAGAACCACTGTTACCTGCCATGCATGTTTGTAGGCGACTAAGGAGGTTTGGCTGAAATCAGATACGTGTCCTAAACGTGTAAAGTCTATTTCGTTTGGGGCCTGCAAACCAATGTACGAATGTATACGTTCTTGGCAAAGATCAAACATATCACAAAAAGTGATTAAAATTGGTCGTAAAGAACGAACACAAAGAAAGAAAGAAGAAGTACCGTTACTTGGCACTCGTGTACTCTTTGAATATATGTAGTCATTAATTTTGACATTGCAAATATTCAAAAAGAAAAAGAAACTATGCATGCAGAAAAAGAGGTATAGGAGATAAGAGAAAGTGAGCGTAAGAGTTGGGCTGGACCAGAGCCAGCAATAGTTGGCAGTGGCTGGACAGAGATGATTAAAAAGAGAAAGACAGATAGACTTGCTCTCAGTACCTGCACATTGACAACAGGAACTGCTGGGGCAACGTCGAGCACAGTCCTTCTTCTAAATTATTATTACAAACTGCTGCTAACAGTGGCTGGGTGATGATTAAGTAACGAGTAGTAAGTAACGAGGTAATTACTGGTAAAGTACAAAATATTTAGGGCATGAAAGCCAGCATACAGTTCGATGGCAGCACATCTGATAGTTTGAAGAGTTAAGAGTGGAGTCAAAGCAGGGCTGTGTCGCCTTCCCACTCTCTTTGGTATCTTCTTCGCAGTCCTTTTAGACCACGTGTGGGGACGCTGATGGTGATGTTTTCATCCACACTAGAATCTGATGGTTCACTGTTGCTTGAACTCAACTTAAGGCCAGAGACAAAAAAACGACGGAAATACTTCTCCAGGATTGCTCCTTTTCGCTGACGATGCTGTAGTCGCCCACAGTGAGACCACACTGCAAGAATCTAATTAATAATTTGTCAAAGGCATGCGACCTCTTTTCTCTGACAATAAGTGTCTCAAAGCAGTTTGTATTATGTCAGGAGGTAAGACATCAAACATCACTTTAAATGGCGACCATCTAACACCAATTGCAAAAATTCTGCTATCTTGGGTCCACGGTCTGCCAGCCTTTCTCTTGACGAGGAAATCAACGCTCGTATAGGAGTGCCGCTTTCTACATTCGGCAAACTATCAAAGCAGGCGTGGGACAGCAAAAAAATTGACATTGCAGACGAAGACTCAAATATATCGAGCCTGTGTAATTAGTTCTTTGCTATATGGCTCAAGAAGCATGGACAGCCTACTCCAAGACACGGAGGAGACTTATGCTACACCTTGATGTCTCCTGAGATTATGAACATCAGGTGGTACGACAAGATAACCAATACTGAAGTACTACAACGTGCAAATCACCTTGCCTTCCATCGCTAGGCATGCTCAGCAGTAGACGACTAAGATAGTTTAAGGACATGTGAAGAATGAAACTTATCGCATACCAAAACAAATGTTGTTCTGTGAACTTTCGGAGAAGAGGCACCAGACAGACCACTGCTCAGATATAAAGATGTCATACCAAAACCTCAATGAAAAACTTTTCTATAAGAATCCCAGCACATGGGAGGACTAGCTGACAGAGTTGTGTGGAGAGAAACCAAATTGCAGGAAGGGCGCAGAGTCTTTTGAGAAGAGACTTATGTACAAGCTGAACAACAAGAGAAAAGCGAAAACTCAGAAGTTGTCACAGTAAAACACTTGCCTATTATTGCGTCTGTAAAGATTAAAGGGCCATATATATATACAAAATATTTAAAATACTTAAAAGTAACTGAAATGCACACCACCACTGCAGGCTAGTGACAGTCAGTAGCCAACATTACAAACTGGCCTAAATGCTCTATTGTCAAGATGGAGGTGAAACTGAATTATTCAAACATTTAGTAAACATATGGACATTTTGGTAAACATACGGACTCAAACAAACTACTTCAGTAAACATAACAACAAAATAATAATTATAGTAAGTGCTGTGTGCAAAATGTAGATCAAATTACGATTGTAATTATATATATATATAATATAAGTTAATTTAACAAGTACCTAACTGATAAACCTAACTGTTGTCAGTGTTGTAAACAATAAAACAATAAAATAACGATACCTAGCTAGTAAGTAATGTGTACCAAAATGTAGATCAAATTACGATTATAATAATTTGTGTATAATTTAACAATTACCTTCTTTAATAAACATAACAACAAAATAACGATGCCTAGAAAGTGTTGTGTACCAAATTGTAGATCTAATTATGAGGAGGTGTATTAAAGCATTCAAGGTTCCAAATGAAAATCGTCCAGAAATTCGGGACAAATGCCATGGATCAAAAATATTCCACGTCAAGATTGGCTTCCCACAGAAACACCAAGTGTTGTTTGTATCAAACATTTTAGAAGAAGATTTAGTACGTTCAGATAAATATACAGATGCAAATGATGCTTAGAACCGCTGTTGACAGGCGTTGTGTAGTTTTAAAACCTGATGCTGTTCCCACTGTGTTTCCTAACCTTCCATCTTATATGTCAAAAAGCCCCTGTTGTTCTTTAGCCAAGAATCCACAAGCACGAGCTACCAGCAGTACAAGAAGATATAATAAAGATGTTGAAGATTGGCTGAAGTCAGATCTGATCAGTGATTTAAAAGTTTTCAGGACAATCAAGATGTGGTGTTGTGCAAACATGTAGCATTTATTCATGGATAACTGAAGAGAGACTACCATAAGCTGATGTAAGTACAATAGTCATCATATTTAAAATTAATCTAAGTATTCTGTATAAAATTAAACTAAAATAGTATGTGAGAGCAACAACTATAGCTACTCATCAGAAAACATCTTCTATAACACACACATGCATCCAACAACAAGTTTCTAACATCTGCAAGATGTATTGTCTAGACAGCTTTTCCCCAATAGTAACAGTCAATAGTTAGTCTGTAAGAATACACCGCCTCAGCCTGTGACGTCACATGGCAATATTGCTGTCCGCGCTGAGGCCAGTTTGTAACGTTGGCCACGGACAGTCCATACCTCAAAATACCAGATACTGTTTTGGATCTGCAGCTGAATTAGTGTCAGCCAGTAACTACGATAGTTGATTATTGTCGCAGATATGATAGAGTTCATTCTCATGACATGCTCCAAACATTTTCATCTCCATATTCAAGATATTTTTCATAATTTCTAAACTGTCGTCTAAGAGAAGCTTTTTTTTTTAAATAATTTGTTTGGCCAGAAAAGTGTGTTTATTCTACGTAAAAATATCCCTGTTTGATTCCCAAAGTAGGAGGAATAGAACCAATTTTGCATGTCAGAAAATGTGACTAAGAGAGGTTTTACGTAGGTCGGCGACACCAACTGTCACAATCAAACAGCTAGAGAAACGGAGGCCTAATTGTTTTAGTCGCTGGTTTATGCTCGACGAGTTCTGATGATAATGTAGAAATGAGTGATGAAAAATGGACAGTCTAGGAACATCCTTCTTGGCCATTCTTCATCTTTCTGATCCATCTAGTAGAACTTATCTTATAGTGCGTCTCAGTGGCGGCTCGTCATTAAGGGCAGTGGGCCAGGCCCCATCAAAATAATGCGTAACGTGCATTTATTATTTAATAAATTAAAATATAATCTAATCCAAAGCCATGATTTTTCCGAAAATTTGTGTCTGGCCCCACCAACAAAAGGATTACGAGCCACCCTGGTGCGTCGGTATAATCTGTACTTGTTTCTCTTGCAAATCTATAGTTTGGAGCTCAAGAAGGATCAGGAATACAACTAAGATAATGATATTTAACTGAAATGTCAAGGCTGGTTTTCTGTATGGAAGTGAGACATAGAGAACAACTAAGGGAACATCAAAAAGTTCAGACAGTCATCAATATGTCTACGCAGGATACTATGTTATGACAGGATCACAAACATGGAACTGTTGGATCGAGTGGGACAACGAAAGTGGAGCAAGAGATAAGCGGCAGAAGGTGGTGATGACACACACTGAGACCTCCTAACAGCATCACTTAACAGGACCTCCAATAGAAACACCCAGGGTTTGATTGCTAGGACCATCACCATTGCACCTCGGAGAGTAACCATGTGTGCTCTGATCTCTCCGACAGGAAGATCTCAGTTGCAGTGCACGAACTCTGTAGCACCAGCGAGGGAGAAGTAATGGAAGACACAGGAACACTTGAAGGAGTTGAGATGAATGCAAGAAAATGGGGAGAGAGTAGAGAGATCTGACCTTGGATAGAAGGGATTGGAAGACCTTGATTGCGGACCTATGTCTCCTTATGGGTGAAGGCTGAAGAATAAGAATATCCAGTTATTTCATTATTGCAAATCAGCTCTTATCTTACTCAAACGTACGTTTATAACTTCCCTTGTTCCATCACCTTAAGTGTTATTACATTGCTAAGTTATGTGAAATGATGAACATATATTTGTACTGTAGCACTTGGCCTACTAATTCAAGCCGTAAATGAAATTGTACACGTTTTCGTATCTCTACTGACTGATGCGCAGTTTGATCGGGTCATTGACTTTAGAACACGGCGTGTTGATTGTTGCATGGAATTATTTGTTTAGCTTTGACGTTGGAGTTCAAGGTCGGATTAATTTGTCCTGATACTCACAGGGTATTAGAGAGACAATTAAATAGAAACAGAGAGAGAGAGAGATACCGAGAAAGAAAAAAAAAAAACTCCAGGGTCAGTGAAGATAACGAACTACGCAACGAAAGTGGTTCTTTAGTTGAGTATACAGTTTCAAGTTTTGTAATGCGACCAAAGTATACATAAAACTCATAGTCACGCTTGGAACACAATACGAAACTTATCACCTTCAGTTGAGATATTTAGAACCACTTATGACCGAGCATAACATAATGTATCGCTCACGAGTGGTTCCCAACCTTTTGCTTGTCGTTACTGCGTTTCAGTTTCTTCAATATTGATTATTAGTTCTTTTTCTATTCTATTTTCTGGTATCCTCTGCAACCCCTGTTTGATTCCAAATGTATGCTCTTGTCTTTCTTTTGGATGAAAACAGTGGGATCGAGAGGAGGTGTGCAAATGGACATGGCATATTCCCCATATTAGCTGCTCCCCAGGCTAGGTATACACGGGGAGGACACTTCACCCTTTGCTTTCAGCTCGGCACAACGCGGAGAGTGGCAATTAGGGGGTTGTTTTTTTAGTCCTACTATGGGACCCGGGAACCCGAATAAAAACGTTGCAGAAATCAAATGTTCAGCCTCATGTATGTTTACGCCTAACTGGCACAATGAACTTACCTCTAAGTCAACTCACATACCAACCACAAAGAATGATTGAACAAATGGTTGGTGTAGAACTAACATAGAAGAAGTTCATGTAAAAAGTATCAAACTACTTTCTTGTTATTTCTTGACATCATATCTTCTTCTTGGTGAAAAAACGGATCATTAAAGAGAATTGTACATGGAAGGGAAGGAAAGTGTTTGACTGTCAGCAAGACAGACTCTAACATTTCCTAGGCCGTAAACTTCAGTTCCGGATGCGCTCGTCCTACATTAGTAGGGGTCCAACTGGGACGCAACGTTCTAATCGTTCTTGGCAAAGACTGTTTATATTCACAATAACGGAACGCAAGAGAGATATATCACAAAAGAATGATCAAAATGGTCGAGAAGAACAAACGAAACAAAAAAAGCTTCTTCTTCGAAAGCCCATGCGAGCGATTGTACTTTGCCTAGTTATGCGCCAACAAGTAGGCCAGCACATCCGATTTGACAAGGTGAATCAAAAGTACATGAAACTGCTGGTTCCGGCCTAAGTGTGAACTATAAAAAATAATTCGCCTTTTGTTTACATTCTGAACGCATGATCGATGTAAGTTTAATGAAAATGACTAGTATTAAAAGCCAGACAGAAACCTTGGATTTCAAGATACAAGATAGGACACATGGTACGCTCTACGCTGTTTTTCAGGTAAAGAACAATGCAATATCATCATCTATATTCATGCAATTTAATAGACTATAAACTAGAACTATACTATAAATGTATGTGCAAATAACGGTCTGGAATCAAAGAACGAATACTTTTCTCATGGTTAACTTTGTGTAGCTTGCTCCAGATTTAAAGTTTTATGTAGCTTGCTCCAGAGTTAGCTTTGTGTAGCTAGCTCCAGAGTTAGTTTATGTAGCTTGCTCCAGAGTTAGCTTTATGTAGCTTGCTCCAGAGTTAGCTTTGTGTAGCTTGCTCCAGAGTTAGTTTATGTAGCTTGTTCAGGTTAGTTTTGTGTAGCTTGCTCCAGAGTTAGTTTGTGTAGTTTGCTCCAAGTTAGCTTTGTGTAGCTTGCTCCAGAGTTAGTTTTATGTCAGCTTAGTTAAAGAGTTAGTTTTATGTAGTTTGTTCCAGAGTTAGTTTTGTAGCTTGTTCCAGAGTTAGCTTTATGTAGCTTGCTCCAGAGTTAGTTTTGTGTAGTTTGCTCCAGAGTTAGTTTTATGTAGCTTGCTCCAGAGTTAGTTTTATGTAGCTTGCTCCAGAGTTAGCTTTATGTAGCTTGCTCCAGAGTTAGTTTTGTGGAGCTTGCTTCAGAGTTAGCTTTATGTGGCTGGCTCCAGGCTAAAACAAAGACAAGTTGCTTATGTTAGTTCTTACAAGAACCTTCAGAGACACATTAATGATCACTCACATGTTTTTTCGGATAATGCAAAGAACAATGCAACATTGCCATCTATATTCGTTCAGTGATTACACTTAATACTTGAACTAAATTATGAGTTTATGTGCGCAGATTACGAAGAAATGAACAAGTCCATATATAATTATACGGGTGTGTGTGCGTGTTTGTGTACATACAACATCTATAAACACATATGTTTACATACATATGACAATTTAAAATAGTACTCAGCAAATCAAGAAGCACATGAAAGTCAAAAAGGCCACAAGGACACGTAACACGATTTTATAGGTCGAACGATTTCGATCGTCAGAGAAAACGATCGGATGGCTGTGACTTTGGATGTCACGAGCACCTAGATGGTCATCGCATATGATTGGCTATATAGGTTAAAGGCCGATGGCATATGTCGTTGAAATGTTGATAGAAACGGTCACTAAGACTCTTGAAGTTTTATCTATGTCAGCTATATTTCAAAAGTTTGTAAATGATAGCATAGATAAAGTTGCGGAACTAACATGTAAATATATCGTCTATTTTTTTTAAACGCGGCCCTGAGAACCGACACAAAACGGGTCTGTATAACATAAACATGTGGGTTACATTGCTGACAACTCACACTGGGTGGTGTCACATGACTTACAACATTGTCGTTTTTTGTGACTATAGACCAAGATGTCTCAAGATTCTCATTTCGTTTGAAAGGCTTTAAATGAAACTTTTGGAAGATGCAAAATGTTTCCGGATCAAATTTAAGAAGTGAAATATGCTGGAACAAGACTTTCTGGGCAGTTAAACCATGTTGAGGGAAATCTAAACCTTGTCCATATCCGCCAGATGATGGTGCTATCGTTTCTTGATAAGGCAATGCTGGCGAGCGATTTTCTGAACACAAAGTCGAACAGAAACAGAACATTTTAAAGTTATAGTCAAACAATAAATCGAACATCTTAGTGGCCATTTTGTCAAGAAAGTTGTCACCCTTACCTCTTCTTCTTCTTCTTCGCGTTCGTTCTTACGACCAATTTTAATCACTCTTTGTGATATGTTTGATCTTTTCCAAGAACGTGTATACGTTGCACATTGGTTTGGTAGGCCCTAAACACATAGACTTCTACACGTTTAAGACATGTGCATCCGATTTCAGCCAAACCTCCTTAGTCGCCTCTTACGATATGCATGGCAGGTAACAGTGGTTCTATTCTTTACACTCCCAAATTTGGGCCCGGGAACCACTCGTGACCCTACCTTAATTTTATCACCTTCTAATGCAGGCAGAAGTTGGGGAGAAGTTGAGTGTTACCTTCTAATGCAGGGAAGAAGTTGAGTATTACCTTCTAATGCAGGGCAGAAGTTGGGCAGAAGTTGAGTGTTACCTTCTAATGCAGGGCAGAAATTGGGCAGAAGTTGAGAGGATCCGACAATTCGACGATCAGAAAAAAATTTAAATGAAGAAAATTTGGGTATCAGTAGATGTATAATATACTGTTATTATTTGTATTGTCTAGCTTCCAAGGTACTAATCTCATCATTAGAACAGAAGAAACAAACTGAAGGAGAATGTATCAAATGAAAAGCTACCAGATCTTCGCGCTCTATTAAAACTATTTTGTTGAACGACAGATCCCTGTTCACTCTTAAATTAATTATAACTTCTACACAGGAGATAACGATAGCCAACAGCCGAGAGAACCATTACCAACAGCCGAGAGAACCATTACCAACAGCCGAGAGAACCATTACCAACAGCCGAGAGAACCATCACCAACAGACGAGAAAACTATAACCAACATTTGTAATCTCATAAACCTATTCCCATTCTCTATGATATCAACATAACTCTTCAGCGGATACCAGTTGACATTTGCGATATTTGCAATAGAAGATCTGATATACTGGCGCAGAAACCAAACATCCCACAGATTTCATATTCTGAAACGACCCACAGCAACTGCAGACAATAATGAACAAATCACTACAGACAAGACCTCAAGAGCCCGATATATATTTACCAGCCTGTCTCAGTCAAATAGACCTGGGTACAGTCTGTAAGAGCTAAATACAAATAAGGTTAAAATAGTGCCCACAGACCAGGCACAATATATCTTATTACTTTTTATTCTCTCATTATTCACTTGCAATCCTTAACTTTGGCAACTTTATATAGAAATATCAAGTGCAACTTACATAGAAATATCAAGTGCAACTTTATATAGAAATATCAAGTGCAACTTTATATAGAAATATCATGCAACTTTTTATAGAAATATCATGCAACTTACATAGAAATATCAAGTGCAACTTTGTATAGAAATATCAAGTGCAACTTTATATAAAAATATCAAGTGCAACTTTATATAGAAATATCAAGTGCAACTTTATATAGAAATATCAAGTGCAACTTTACATAGAAATATCACCTGAGTGGTTACCAGGGCCCAAATTTGGGGGTAAAGAATAGAACCACTGTTACCTGCCACGCATGTCGTAAGAGGCGACTAAAGAGGTTTGGCTGAAATCGGATGAACATGTCCTAAACTTGTAGAAATCTATGCGTATAGGGGTCTACCAAACCAATGTCAACGTATACACGTTCTTGGCAAAGATCAAACATATCACAAAGGGTGATTAAAATTGGTCGAAAGAACGAACGCGAAGAAGAAGAAGATATAGAAACATCAAGTGCAACTTTATATAGAAATATCGAGTACGACTTTATATAGAAATATCAAGTGCAACTTTATATAGAAATATCGAGTACGACTTTATATAGAAATATCAAGTGCAACTTTATATAGAAATATCGAGTGCAACTTTATATATAAATATCAAATACTATAAATATGCTTTTGTATGCATGACTCTTTTTGTGATATTGTACAAAGTATATCACATGAAAAGTTGTAGAGCCCTGTAGTGAAGCATTTGGTGACAGTTCAGCATATCATCAGAGAACAGCCTTGAACTAGCTCTGCATGGTCATTAACATGTTAAAATGGTCGCTGTTCAATGAACTCTTTATCTCTATATATTTTTTAACCTTTGGGTTTTTTGTGCTGTTATTGTCAGCGTTAAGTTACACTTCAGATGTAGTTCCTCCACCCTCGACCTTAACAGGACAAAGTTATTTTAAGAAATCTGAAACTCGGCACCTGTCGTTAGATATGGTTCGGGAAAAAATGTTGCTACGTGTTCACTTTAATGTCCGTGTGTTTGTATTTGTAAATGTGTGTTTGTATATATATATATATATATATATATATATATATATATATATATATATATATATATATGGGGGTGATATGTGCGTGTGTGTTAATGGCCTTTTTCAACTTTACAGGCGGTCAATTTAGCAAGGATAAAGTGTTCTCTCTTTGCCAAGTCTAATCAGCTAAAATAGAGAATTTGCCTTGACCATTTTGCACAAACTATTTTGCCCATTTTAATCTACTCAACTAGTTCATCTAAAGGAAAGACACAGTCCATACATTTGGAATCACATAGAGTTTGCAGGGTTGCCCGAAGATGGAATGAAATACACATATAAACATTAACTGCCTTAGGTTTCTCCTCCAGATTTGTAATCAAGGGTTACTTCTAGTATTCTGCATACCAGTACTGATCCACAAGGCAGTTGGGATTTTATATCAAGGTTTACTCCATAGTGGGGGGCTGCCTGAGGCAGTTGATAGTAGCTCGGTCTGCTAGCTGTGAGACGCCTCATAGCTCGGGTTTGAACCTACTGTCCGGCATTTGTTCGAGTCCCTGGTCTTACTCAGGACGATAACGTGAGTACTTCTGAAGTCGGAGAAAATCTGCCTGCATGGCGAGGGAATACTAATTACGAGTACATTGAGCACACGGCTGCCAGTGTAAAGTAATTTACAATGTGCACGCTGCTGCATTTTTCACGCAAAAATCAGTTTCAGAGATGAAACTTCGTCTGAGTTGAAAGGACGAAAAACCAAAACTCCTATAGTTTTTAACGTTCTCGAGCTCCTTTCACATGGCAGTAGGTTTACAGTTGCAGATGGTATCATAAGAAACATCTAATTTATATATATATATATATATATATATATATATATATATATCGTATCTATAGGATTACTATTAGATACATATATCGTTTGCTGACAATATAAACGTTCATCTCTTTCTCTGACTTCCGAAGTATCGATACAATATCGACCAAAATGAACAATAAAATACAATGTGTTTGTATGTATCTCGTCTGTCTCTAGCGCTTCAAAATTAAATGTTTTGGGACAAGTAACGTATTATCCTTGGAAAACAGCTATCTCTTCATGTAGCATGTCCTTTGCAAAATGTCTCTCTCATCACAGACCACATAAACAAAATCTCTCCGTGTGTGTGTGTGCGTGCGTGGCGTGTGCGTGCGTGGAGTGTGTTTTATTATTATTCCTGCAACGTTCTCGTGCTCTGTAGTTCTGCTGGTTGAGCTCTGTGTGTGCACTCACTTGCTGAAGGAGGGCCCAAATCAGCCCCAAGATGTCCATTGC
>JADZMA010001368.1:0-20634 GCA_020796225.1 Arion vulgaris
GATCATTTAATCTGCTTACTGGATGCAAGGGCATACTGGTATTTCACCGATCATATTTTTGCTTCTGTGTCAGGCTTGTACTCCAGTGGTTTTTGCATCTCTGTGATAGGCGAGATTTCATGGCTCGTGATGATCCTGGAGGCTTGATTTTGCACTCTGTCCAATGTCTGCAGGTGTGTGTTAGCAGCTGTAGCTCATGCTGTTGAGCCGAACTCTAGGTGAGGCCTGATTGTTCCGGCTGTAGACTTTCTTAAGTGTGTGTTCATTAGGTCCCCAGTTGGTACCTGCCAGTTTTCTGAGTATTCCAATTCGTCTGGCTCTTCCTTCTGTGTTTTCTATATGCTTAACCCATGAGCAGTTTATCAAATGATCCCTAGATAAGTTGGATTGCTTCTTCTGTATTGGGGTGGTTCTATGTATGTTGGCTGCTTTGTCCCTTGGGGAGGGATAACAGTGTTGTGAGGCTTTGTCTGTGCTGATTGTAACGCATCTATCTTCTGCACCCTGCCTGGTGACCCTGTCCATCTACTCATCTGTTTGCAAGTTGTTACGGAACATCTCACTGTCCCATTCACTATCTGTTTGCAAATTGTTACAGAACATCTCACCCTGTCCCATCTCACTGCCTGTTTGCAAGTTGCTCGGAGCATCACACCTGTCCCATCTACTGTCTGTTTTAGGTGTTGTGACATACATTCTGTCCTATCTACTGTCAGTTTGGGTGTTGGTGCCACACATTTTGTCCCATTCACTATAAACTGTATAAGAATTGTGACTCAAGATAATAGATAACATAATAATAAAACAATTGTCGCAATCACATTTGTGTACTATTGTACATATATAACTATCAGTGATTTGATAAGTTAGCCAAAGCAATGTACACTATATTTACTATTGCTGGATTTCTTTGATGAGTAAGTTTCATATATGGCTGATATATATATTAATATATATATACTGTTTCATTACAGGTTAAAAAAAGGTATATGAATGGAACACTTGAGAAACTAGAGCAGTCAGAGATTAGAAAAGCAAAAGGAACAGATTTTCAAAGTTAGCTTTGTATGAATTTCTTTTTAATCATATTTTACTATGTAAAAGATTACATTTTCTTTCTATATTGTCTCTTATCTTCCTCTTATTTATTTCTTCAGTGGCCAGGTGACTGTGGTTAAGATCTACTGTGGGTGGGGCGAATGGATCCCAACAGATGGTAGCATGACCAACTATTCAACGTTATCATTACTCTGGAAGAGAATGAGATTGGGGCAACATGAAGACTGATCTCGGCAGTTACAGCTGATAGAAGATAATGCAAGGGATTATGATGTTGTATATACTGGATGGGTTGTCCATCGTGGTGAGAAGTCCGCCAGCTTTTCCGGCTAATGCGCATGGTGGGTTGTAGCAGAACTAAGTGGACATACGACAATTATTTAGCATGAGGATGCATATATGGAACTGCAGTAAAATTATTTGATTGGCAAACACGTAATTACAAAGTACTGTAGTTTTACAAATTACAAAACAATGGTAATATACAGCAACGCTTTCGACCAACAAGGCCTTTATCACAAACTAACAACAGAGTGACGACTTTAAATTAATAATATATGCAGATCGATATATTACACGAGACATTCGATCAAAAATTAACATATCCCAAGACTACCGTCCCGCCTGTAAGCCACCAAAGGATGGCTGTGGAAGACCAATGAGTCTCAGGATCTGACTTAAGGATAGACATGACGGAATAAAACATTTTCACCAGTGAACTATGGGGTTGGAAAGTTAAGCTCTTAATTGTCAGAGTTAGTAGTCCCATCCTTGGCTGGGTAAGTACTTTCTCTTGCTGGTGTGATTTTTGAACTCGATGTACAGTAGATACAAGCACCTCTTCTTCTGGGTATAGGTTCTGTAGAAGAAAAATCAAGTACCTCGAGTTCTCAATGAAATCATCAAGCCTGCATGAAGGTGTGCGAATTATAAAGAATCACGGCTAACGCCCGGGAACGGGAAGAAGTATAGCGAGGAAAACTATGTGACTTCAGTGTTTGTACATACTGATGTAGGTGATAGTGATGGTATATGGTGATAGTAGCGTCAAGAAAGTTACAACAAGAAGTGTGGAGATGTGAGGTGCAATAGCATGTGCTGAAATGGCTAATGAAATTCTATGAAGTAGATTTTAATCGGGCTTTTGGTAAGCATAATAGTAATGCCAATACATTCATCATCGCATCTGTGATAGTACAGATGTCTTATAAAAAATAAATGTCGACCCGTCGGTCTGTTCATTCTTAGTCAGACTTCTGAGATTCTGTCTAGTCTTCCCAACTATCCTTTGCGGCTACGGGTGACGTGGACAGAAGTCTTACGGATATGTTAGTACAAGGCTCTAAGTTTCCATCCAGAGCTGCTTTGAGCACTGTCCAGTGTGGTCGTTTATGTGTTGTAATATGCAGTTTATGTGGATACAGACTCAGACTACATCTTTTCCTTAGCCACGCTTATATTGAAGATGGTTTACGCCAGTCCTGGGTAACTTTTTGGCTTGCGCCATTATCTGTAAGCTGTGTTCCTAAGGCTTATATCGCGTAGGACAGGCAAGAGGCTCAGTGGGACCGATTTCTCCGCTAACACTGCGCGACACACGCCAATGCTCTAGACTCCTTGTGAGCCACTATTTCTCAATGATACTGACTATTTAGGGAGTTCACGATGCCCAGGTCACAATATCCCGATCATGTTCCTCTGATGCATCACAGCCCATCTAAGCCTCTGGAGAATCCGTTGATTTTGGTTGTATGGCATCTTGCCACCGCTACGTGCCTCAACGATTACATTCCATGCTTCCCTGCGCACTTTCCCATACCTTAGTAATCTATAATATGCGTATGTATCTGCTATATATTCACTTGATTTTTTATTTTATTTTTCTAGTTTTTTGTGTTACATTTATTTCAGTATCGCTTATTCCCAGATTTTCATTAGAAACGCTTGAATGTCTCCCATGTTGTCGCCCATATGTTTTTTGTTTTTTTAAATTCTAATACTCCTGTTGTTCGTTTGCTTGAAAGACCTTGTTGGTCGTAAATGTTGCTGTATGTTGTCTAGTTTCTAACTCCAGAGGCTACCGATATACTGTCCTGGCATGGGTGTTTGCAATAGAGAACGGATAGGTTTGCATCACGCATCGGTATTGGGGAGTTGAAGATGGATAAGGGGAATGTTCTTCATCTCGCTACCGTCTGTTGGATGAGGACACTAAAATCGCTGTTGAATCGAATACAATTTGGAGTTACCCGCTGTACGTTTCTAACTGATTCTGAGAGGCAGAGTGAGATTTGTATTTAATTTGCGAGCCAGGAACCATCAGTATGTATGCTCTTCATATCTGTTGAGGGAGACTGATCACCTATGGGTCTACTGTGAGTGCAATGAAGTCAGTTTATAACCAATTCTTCCCAGGAAGATAATGCTGAAATTATTCCCTTACACTGTTAAGTTTTTTATTGCAGTTTCTGTAACAGAGCCAGTTTAAAAAAAATAGATTTGTATTCTTAGTTTAACTTAACTCTAGATAGCCGAAGGAAATATTATTTAATATGATACGATTTGTGCAGAAGTGTTAATGATAATGATTGTACAAACATAAACCCACCTTATAGTGCCACATCTACCAATTAATACTGTACTGCGATGCTGATCTGATATTTATAGAGGTGGTATAAGCACCAAAATTCTGAATTAAGGTTATTTTAAGAAAAAGTATCAAAGAATTATATCTACCAGAAAATAGCTACTTGGCCTCATTCCTTTATAATTATGTATCTATTTCTGGGGGGTCTCTGTTAAATGTTTAAACCTTCGCCTATGTGTGAAGGTCATGAGTTTGAATGCGGACCCAAGCATTCATTCAGTTTATAAGTGTATTATTTTCTCCAGAGACTTTGTGGATTGTTGGGCTAGAGTTTGTGCAATACTGTACAGTGGCATGTTACTTGTGGGAGAGGAACTGGACTATATGGGTAAACCTGATGCAATGAAGTTAATCCCCGGGCCTTAAAAACTTTTTTGACCTAGGCACAATTTTTCACCGATTATACACCATAGAAGAATGATTGGAATAGTAAAAAAGATGTGTGTCGGCGGTCACGGTAAAGATACGTAAGTGTTACAGGTCAGCCCTGGGGCAAAGCAAGACTGCTTCGCGTGGGCGTGACAGAATGCCTTGCGATGGCACAATGGCTCGACACCAAACACACGCAACCGCGCTTACTGATCTGCAGGGAGGGCCGCCACCGAAACACGGACACGCGCGACGTTGCGCTTCGCGGCTGGCGCGCCGTGACGAGACGCGCGGAGTTCGACTGCGACTGGCTTTCTTCGCCCATTGCATTGCCGCTTGATCGCGCCATCGCAGATTACTCACTCGCGAGAGGTGTGAATTTTAGGATGTTCGGTCCCGCAGCTTTTCCAGGTATCAATCTTGATTCAAGGATTTGTGAGAGACTTGAGCGGTCTTTGAAGGATGAATCAGTGACTAGCGCAGCAAGCTCTAATAAAGCGGAGAAAGAGTTTGCGCTAAACGTCGACTTCACTTCTGCTTCAATAAGATCCAGTGGCAAGACAAGTCGAGACGATTGGGTGGAGGATTCAGCAGGATGACCAGGGAAATACGGCTTCGCTAAGCAGTTCGCTTGGAGCCACCAGTATGGTTTTTCTTGTACCTTCTCTGTCGCAGTCCAGTCTTTACATGCAAGGTAGGTAAGACTTATTTCACCGACATGTTAACCATCCGCTACCAGTGCCTGGTTTTGGCTGGTTTGTCAGCCATTGCTCATATGATGATACAGAGATGTGGTGAAAGTTAGCTGTCTCTCTGAATGTTTTGAAGTTTGACAAAACTAGAGAGGTTTGACATGTGTAAGAGTTCACAGAAGAAGCACTTTCTCATCTAGGCATGGATGTTAGCATGTTACTACTGTTCCTGATTGATACTCTTCATGCCTTCTATTAGTCAAAGACCCATGCTATGTGTTTGATCGTCACCATATGGGAGCATGCTAATTTTTGCAACAAATTACTGCGCTGAAAAAGAATATACATTTACATTCCTAACTTTACTGTCTCTGAATCAAAAAAAGTTCTGGTGAGGGCGCTTATATGATGTTTCACTGCTCTGCATCTATAGGTCCAGCATTTGTATTAAATCTTTGAAACCAAGTAGATTTGGAATAGTAGTAAAATAGTTTGTGTCTAACGTGAACTTTTCCCACTTTTCCCGCATAATCACAGCTTTACTAACTACTGCACTAGCTGACTTGTCACAGGTTTCTTCAGATTCTCTAGATGCTAACTGTGCATCCTAGAATACATAAGTTCCATCTGCTGAAATTCACTTTATACTTACCAACCCAGTGTCTCTACTATTTTGAAGTTATGTCTTTGAAATCAAGTGTGATATTTTGACAGCATAACACCACCAACAATATGATATTAGTCAAGAGATATTGTTCATTGTAAGTGATATTAGACTTTTATAAACAGATGACTAGATCTACTTAACTTTGAGTTTTTTTGTATTATTTGATTGATTCCAAAATAAATCATCGGTAACTGTACTGACCTGTATAGGTCGCTTTTGAAAAACAGATCTTCACTACTTCTCAAATCTGATTTATTATCTGGACTGTACATCGGGCAGCCGGCTGGGGTACCATTAATTGACGGATATTTTTTCTAATTGTATACAACAGTGCAAATCTCTAGTTTTTCAAGATGATGAAATATAGATGTTCAAACGAGATGGAATGTTTTCACAGACGACACTGGTTGTTCGTAATTGCTTGAGAGTCCAAACTATTTAATTTGTTTCTTTGCTGAAATTGGTATTGATGTTTTACCTGATACTACTAACCTGTTCTTCTGATACTCTCAGCATCCAGGTTTGGTAGCGAGGAGACAAAGTCGGAGAAAGATCAGTTGTACAATACTAGTGTTAATGGTGTATGGAAAATGGATAGAAAAAGTTGAACTTCCCTAGATGTCTTTGTCGAAAGTTCTAATGGAGAGGCGAACTAGAATCTCTGTAAGCTTACTACAAGTGTGGTCGATCATAGATTACCTACCACATGTCACACTTGATGATAATCTTCATAAATTTTGAAGTCGGAAAAGCTGTGTCTTCGTGAGCGAAAACTTACTAAACGGTAAGGAGGCTTTTACGCAAAAATTTGTCAGAATCCTAGGTACCGCTACGCCCTGAATTCATAGCGGCGAACACAGAAGAAGAAGGGCGTCTATGGTGACATGCTTGCTTTTCAAAATTAAGCGCTTGCTTTATTGCACCTATGTTGGATTTCATTAGTTATTTTTCCATTTTCTGAAGAAAACAAATGCTCCTTTGGGTATGCAGTCTTTGACTTGTTTTAATTGATGCTTGTCGATGGACATATTCATATTGTTGTCCTCTAGCAAATGTCACACTTTTATGTTGCCATTGTTTTGTTCTTTGCGTTGTAAAATGTTTGTCTGTTGTTTATATTATTGCTGATTGCCCACAAAAAGCAATTTGTTTAAGATCCATAAGAATCGCCATTAGTAGTTAGCTATTTTACATATTTGCTCAACATATGTGACGGATAGCAGCGTGTGATAGTACACGCCTGTATTACTCTAAACCAAACTTGGAACTTTTCAGGTGGACTTTTGTTTTGTTCCAACTGTACACTGGCTGTTTATATCTTGTATAGAGCAAATAGCATGCATTATGTTTAGAAATTTGTTTGCAAGTTCTTTTGGTGTTCCTGATTAAAGATAATTTAGCTAGAAGGTTGGATAGAAGGATTAGATTTAGAAGCAATAAGAACTAAGCAACAGTGTTTGACTATCTTGATGGCAGCCACA
This sequence comes from Arion vulgaris, assembly GCA_020796225.1. Lineage (NCBI taxonomy): Eukaryota > Metazoa > Mollusca > Gastropoda > Stylommatophora > Arionidae > Arion > Arion vulgaris. The sequence continues at coordinate 6,916 of JADZMA010001368.1, forward strand.
TTAGATGGGGATGAGAAGGAGAAAAGAGATGGTCTTGTTTTAACAGCTAGGCTAAATTTAGCTGCATGTGAGTTGAAGTTGGATGAGTATACTAAAGCAATCACACAATGAATAGGCTGAGATCAGTACCAAAATACTAAGGTTTTTTTACAGGCGCAGCACAGGTACTTTGTAACTACATTATTTCATGTAATAAGCCAGGTATTTCACATACATGTCACTCACTAGCTTTCATGTATGTTGCTCGCATTTCACTTCTGTGCCGTCATTGATTTCAGTAGTATTGTTAAGTATTTCATATGATTACGCTCAGTATTTCATGTTCCTTCTGTAAACAAGAGCATCTATACCATAGTGGTTCATATTCTTCTCCATAGCTGCTGGTCCAAGGATCAAATTTAGTATGTATTTTCAACAGTGTGACTCTAGGTCTACTCAGTTCACTTAGAGTGACCAAAAAAACATTGGTAAAAAAATGACCAGGTGTTGTCACATCGAGCCAATCATGTGCTGTTGTCAAAGAAAAATTCTGACCAAATCTGTATTTCCCCAATGTACCTCATGGAATGAAAACTGGCTTGTTTAATTTTGTTCTACAATTAACTAATGAACAGAAGTCGCAGAAACTGCTCTGTAGTTCTTGGATTCACCACATTACTTATTTAAATGTATTTAATGTTTGCATACGTGACATTGTCTATTTATTGTACCTTGCAATAAGTGCTATTACACATGAATGGTTTAGTATAATGTTGGTCATCATGTCTGGGGCAACATAAAGTTTCTTGTTATATTTATCTATACATATCTATAATAATAAGTAAATCTAATCAGGTGGTAAGCTTAATTCCATTAATGTTTGTATCTTTCTGTGTTATGTTATACTTTCTATTGGAATATACATATTATTACATGAATTTACACATCTTATTTATTAATTTAATTCCTTGTATGTTTTAAATTCTGAGGAAACTCCCTGACAGCATCGTGAGATGAAGTAAGGAAGACCTAGAAACAATTGGAGACGGAGTTAGAGATGGAAAATGCAAGAGGACGGGAGAGAGGGCAAGATCTGGAAAGGATGGGCTTGGGGCATTTTGGTTATGACCTATGCTTCCTAGGGGCAAGAAGAGAATGTTTTAAATTAAAGCAATTATTTTTCTCATCATCATCATATTTGATGAGAGGAGCAAACATTTGTTATACATCCACAGCACCAATACTCATGCAGTTGAAATGGATAAGAGAGATATGGTTCAGTTGTCCAGTGACTGCCCATCAGATGGACACCAAATTAATGTAGATTTTATCCAACATTTTAATTAGGTTTGAAGCAATTAAATACAAGTAGAACCGGATGTTTTTGAGAAGGAAAAAGAAGTGAGATTAACTAATGGAACTACATGCGAATCATTATCATACATACTTCAACATCGCTGAAGGAGACTGAGCACCCAGGGATTTGGTCTAGTGGTTCACTTTAAAATGTACATATATTGTTTACTATTATATTACACATTCATTGTTTTTGACTGAATCATTCTATTCCACTGACAGGCTTATCAGAAACGCAGAAAGACTAAGACAAAGCTTCCAGGATTATCAACAGGTCGTAAGTCTGAACCTGGACAATGTTATGTAAAGAACCAAATTATTGCATGTAAGAAAACTGCAAGAGTTGCTTGAAGAGGAGAAAATTGTACGAAACATGTCTTCAGCAAGATGACACAAGCAGAAAGTTCCCAGGTGGGCTGCACGTATGAGCTGTTTCTGTTTAGCAATATCTATTAGGGGAAGACTAAAACTATGGTGCAATGACGAAACATGTAAAAGCAAAGTACTGTAGTTTTCTTTCCTTATCATCACACTGTTACAGGGCTGTTGTCCTATGCTGTTTGGGTAATTGTTACTTTTGGTTTTTGAAAGGATTCTACATGCCATCTTTTTCGTGGTCTTCTCTCGCCTTCTTTCCTGTGTTCCGCTGTAAAAGACTGTATACTGTGGAGTTTATTATTGTGAACTGTAGTTTATAAACTGTGCCAATATATAGCGACGTTGAGCTAAAGGTCTTTATCACAGGATAGCAACAGAAGAAGAGGTTTAGATTTTTGATGGCAGACATAAGTATACAATCAGACAATAAATCTCACCCATTGGAGCTGGATTTATTATCTGATTGTATGTTAAGTTCGTCATTCAAGAAGTCTTGAAATGTCTTCACTGTTGTATCTCTTTGCTTGATAAAGGCCTTTTGTCTAAATGTCACTATATTGTTTTGCACTTGTAAAACTACAGGTAGTTTATTTTGGATATGTTTCACTCCAGCAATATCTCCTCACTGCACAGCTGCTGCAAGTCAGGTTTCATATTTCCAAGCATTTTCTATTGTTAGGCATTGTTAGTTGATTTTGAACTAAATATATAGCTGCTTTAACTCCTACCAGACCTGGGATGCCCTGAACTCCAACTGTCCCCATACCTGGGCCTCCTGAGCATTAAAGAGAAAAACCATGATATAGAAAAAATGTTAGTTACGCAAACAAGTGAATAGAATAAGATGGAACTTTCTAGACATTGTAGAAAATAGGTTCAGAGGGTTATATCAGAATTTGTAAAGAGTGCTGTCCCATTGAATTTGCAGGGCAAGAGAAATAACTCACAACAATGAGTAGTTTGAAACAAAAATAAAGCAAAGTCATATTTTGGCAGCATATGTTGATAGTACGAAAGGTTAAAAGATGGACAAGGCAAAGTATATACAATATAATTCCAATATAGTATAACATTTGTTAAATGTTACTAGTAATTGAGATGAAATATTTTTATCTGTTAGAAAATGAACTATCCGCTGTGTGAAAGTATTTTTCAGGGGTGATGGTATGTGAAGAGGGAATATCGGTTATGGTAGCAGGAATGATGCTTTAGGATTAAGAAGTGGCAGCCTTGGGGGATGTTACGCCCGTAGGCCCAGACAACAACAACAGTGGAGGAAATAAACTGAGATTCTAGTTTGACAGCTGACAATATAAATGTGGTGCTATGATAATTGTACGTGGTTTGTCCCCTTTATGTTTGAGTATTTTGTTAATATCTTGTTCATAGAAATAATCCATATATATATATATATTCATGTTGTCTTCATTTTATTGTTTTGCTTAGTTTGAATATAAGATTAATAATTGCCCCAAGATGTTCTATATATATCTTAATTCAGTTTTAACCCTTAGTTATGCTCAGTTATTTTATGCTCAAACATTTGATTCTCAAATATTATTATACTACCATGGGCTTATTAAAAAACAACACATTTGGACTTAGTTGTCTTGCTGGACCAGTGACCTCTCATTATGACCTAAGTGATGACTGCTTTGTAAAATAACCCACATAATACTCTGCTTGATTCTGCAACTTTTTCCTTATTCTGCTTACACTTAATCTCCTTGATGAATCAATTCTGACTTTCTGAAGCTTATCTATCACTTCATTTGCTCAATAATATGTGTTTACTGTGTAAGATTGGGAGGAGATATCGTTATGTGTATTCTGTGAAAAATTGATCAATAAATAAATATATTGACAGAAGTTTTATTGGTGTAATAAAAGTCTGCATCTTTTTTTTTAATGAAATAGAATAAAACAGCAAAATTGTAGATCTGCTCTCCAACTATCATGGTATTGTTTTCACTAAATACAGACAATCCTCTATAGATGATTGGATGCTAATAGTTCATCTTTCTGAAGCAAACTAGTTACACTTTTGTGCTGCTTTCTAGGTATCATGATTACTCTGTCTGTAAGCCTATTCTTCTAAGAATTCATACATATCATATCATAAAACAATCACAAGTTAATCTGTTTGACATCAGAGAATATCTCAGCCACTGGACATCTAACATGCAAGGTACAACTACTGTAGCTACAATTTTATAGTACTGCTAATTACTTCATCTGACATGGTTATATAACTTACGCTAGCTGCTGACTCTATAGTACTGACTTACTTCTGCAAGGGCATAAACTTACTTTAGCTAAGCGACTTATAGACTGCTACATTTTATCAGACATGCAAGGTATATATTACCTTAGCTGCTGACTTATAGTACTGCCAACATTTCATCTGATTTACATGGCATAACTCTTTAAACTATAGTTGCTGACTTCTATAGTACTGTTACTACTTCATCTGACATGTAAGGTATAACTTACCTCAGCTGCTGGTTTCATAGCATCAAGCACTTACTTCATCTAACATGCAAGGCATATCTTACCTTAGCTGCTGACTCTTACAGTACTGCCACTTACTTCATCTGATTTACAAGGCATAAATCTTACTTAGCTGCTGGCCTTCTGTATAGCACTGCTACTTATCATCCAGAAACAAACTGTCACACTACTTGTCTTGGGTATATTTTTGTGGTCACAGAATCCACTATGAATGCCATTCTTTGAAGAAGTTATATTTATATCCACAAGTTTCAATATATAATCTGAAAATTTTGTTTTTCTCTTTTGTTTTCTTTGAATAAATGTTTGATGTACTGATAAATAATGGGATCTATAAATGAACCATACGATAAAACTTTGATTTCACATTTGCTCTGGGTATCAAGATTGTCATTGCTAAGCAAATACAAAGAAGGGCAGAAGAAGCTTTGTTGTCAACTAACTAGTGAATAAGACAATGATATAGTAGGTTGAAAATATCCAGACATAACTGTAATAAGAGATAACACTCAGTATAACGTACATCTATTAGTCAAACTTGATACTAAGAAAATGACTGTATCTAACAATTGTATTATTATTATTATTATATAACCACAAGTTTTGCCTAGGAACAATTTAATGAAAATAATATAGTTGATCAAGAATGACATTGTAGTTAAACTGACATCAAGAATAATTCCAGGGAATAGTTTTTCCAGACTGTTTGATGTCTGCCTTATCTACTAAACTGGTACAGTTTTAGTTAATCTAAGATCATCCACTCACTATCTGGATATGGAAGATGATTTTCTCATGCTTAATTAATCTTGAAATTTACTCAGATATCTATTATTCATCGCCTACATGTTCAGATATGTTATTCATCATTCATAGTCTATATGTTCGGATATGATATCTACTATTCATAGTCTCTCTTTGCCTTTTTTACCTCAGGTTGAGCATAGGCCCCACCAACCTACAGCGCTAAGTCTTCATCTCTAGCGTCTCCTGCAGCTCTTCTTATAGCTGATCTCGCCCCAAATCTCGGGCCTATGTATTTCTCGCCTCCCTTTCTTCTCGCTGTCCCCAAGGGTTCCAGGCAAGGACCCTTCTTGTTATATTCCCTCCGGTTTTCGCAAAGTGTGTCCTATCCAGCGCCAGCGTGTTTTTTTTTAACTGTTCATTCACTGAATCTTGTCTTGTTCTTCCATGTCTCATTTGTGACCTTTGATTACACCATCTATTCTCTTATTCTAAGCGCAGACACCAGTTGATGAATGTTTGCAATTTATGCGCCATTGTTTTAGTTGTTCTCCATGTTTCTGACCCATACAGTAGAACTGCTTAACATTAGAGTTAAATATCCGAATTTTTGTTCTAGATTTGATTTTGGACTCCAAATGTTTCTAGTAAATGAAAGCTCCTTTGTTTTTAGATTCTTAGTATTTTAATGACTTGCCTGTTCCACCTTCTTTGTCTACGCTGCTGCCCAATATGTACATGATTCTACCCTTGAAGTGGGATTTGTGAGATCGAAAGCTGTCGCTTGTTTGCTAATTCAATATCTTTGTCTTTCCCTTATGAATGTCTTGCCAGCCCTAGTTCCTAGGACTGATTCAATGTGTTTAGCTTATCCCGCATCTGATTTCGTGTATGTGACAGAAGGGCTATAATATCAGCAAGTCCAGATCATCTAGTTGTTTCAGAGTCTATTGGTTTCATTTCTTGGTGTTAGTTATTGTGGTCTTCATAATCCAGTTCATTGTCAGTAAGAACAACAAAAGGCGATAGAAGACTTCCTGACGACTTCTGCTCTTAATCTAAAAGTATCTGTTAGTTTATCATGAAGAACTTATTTATATCTGTATATGTTGCTTTATTAGGTTATCACCTTCTGTGGGATCTATAATGCCTCACACTTCCAAAGGGTTTCCTATCAATACTGTCAAAAGCCTTCATAATCCACAAATCCGATATAAAGTGATTTCCATTCAATACTTTGCTCTATTATTATACGCACGTGGCTATCTGTCAGCACAGGATCATTTGGTCGAAGCCTGCCTGTTCATCTCTTAGCTTTATATCTATGGCGCTTCAGGATGACTTCCTGCTTAGTATTTTCCTGTAAGTACTGACAACAGCATTATTCCCCTATAGTTTTCTAAGCACTCTGAAGGTCTCCCTTTGGGTAGTTTCAATTATAGCATCTACCTAGGTTTGCTGGTATTTCTTCAGCTCCAGATTCTGCTAAATAATTTATACAGTATTTCTGTGGATGTGTTTATGTTGGCTTTAACCGCCCCCGCTGGAATACCATCTGACCGCCGCTTCATCTTTTAAAAAAGTTTAATGGCTTTTACTAATCTCTCCTTGGATGGTTTCTCAGTTGATGTCTGTTAATTTCTGCTGCTGGATATTCAGAGTTTGTAGAAAGTGGTCTGCTCAGGAGTTCCTTAAGATTCTATCCATTCCTTCCGCTTGCCCTAAACATTAGTGATAGTTTCCATTAATATTTTTTGATCAACCCATTTGATGGACTGTATTTTCCTGCTGGGCTTAGTGATGCTGTAAAGATCCTAAGGTTTCTTTCCTGCAGCTACTTTTGCTTCACAGATCTTCCAAGTATTGTCTTATCTAACCTTATTTGTTTCTTCACTTTGCTAGCTTCTGTGTATTTTTCCTGGCCATGGCTTTGATAGTTCTAGTTTTGCCACATTATTTAAATCTGCTTTCTCTTTTTCCTTCTTTCTATTTGCTTGAGAGTTTCGGAGTTATCCATGCCTTATGATTCCAGCTTCCTTCTTCCTAATATCTCTGCATGTTTCATTCCTTAAACATTTATTTATTATACTTCCAGACCTATCTCATCATCTAATTGCCAAGAAATCATACTTATTAGGAGGATCAGGACCGTGGAACTGGGTTCCTTTGTTTCTTGACTTGAGGTATCCCCAAGGCCATATTGGTGTCTATGTCTATGGGATGTTATGTATCGCTTAAGCCTAGTTTAATTTCCTTACTTATCAGCAAATGGTGATCCTAATCTACATCTGCCCTCAGAACCCTTTATCTTGTAGAGATGATCTGATTCTGTTCTATGGATCTGGTGATACCTAGGTTGCTTTTATATGTATTTTATGTGGAAAGACACTTCACCTATGACGATTGATTCGCTGCACAGAAATTAATGAAGAACCATTTTCGCTCATTATCCTAGTCCGTGTTTCCCATGATCTCTCGTGAGCCTATGTTGTCAACTCATTTTAAGTACTGGAGTCACCTGGTATCAGAATTTTGATGTTCCTATTTCTCTGATTACCTATAGTATTTTGAAGTTTTATAAAATTCTCTTTTACTTTTTCCTCTTTTATCATTGGTAGGTGGCATACTGGGTCATATTCAAGAATCCTTTTGTGGTTCTGAATGTTGCTGTGATTATCCTAGGACTCACTGCTTCCCATTCTATTAGTGTTTCCGCTTTTAGATAGCATTAAAGCCAATTCTTCACTATGGGGGCATTTTTCTTCATATGGCCTGAGAACAGCATTGTTTCTCCTGTGTTTAGACGTGGTTTGCCTGCACCATCTCCACTTTAGTTTATTATAATTTGAAAGATAACCTGAAATTTCATCTCATTTACAACCCAGCTGTCTTTCCCATTTCCCATACATACTTCTAACATTCCAGGTGCCACCTCTGGGCTTTTCCTAGGTGAAAGGAAGATAATCTTTGTAGACTCCTCATGGCTTTCTCTGCATCGCTTCATACCCTTCTAGAAGAGCCTTCCTTTGGTTGGCACAGATTTTATTTTATTTTTATGTGACTTGTTCATGTTGGTTGATTTTTGTGTATAAATTTTCACTGGGCCAGCTCTACGCTAAAACCCCACCGTGAAGTCGCCTACGACATGCCTTGTACGTCGTAGTGCCGTTACTCTGCTCCCTTATGTAGCCCTGGCAACACACGCGATTCATAGTTCCATATGTTCAGATATGATATCTATCATTCATCGCCTATATGTTCGATATGTTATCTATCATTCATAGTCTACATGTTCAGATATGATATCTATCATTCATCGTTATACGTTCGGGATATGATATCTAATAATTCATAGTCTACATGTCTATTATGATATTCACGTCCATCGCCTACATGTTCAGATATGATATCTAATATTCATAGTCTACATGTCTGTGATATGATATCTAATATTCATCGCCTACATATCTGGGGATATGATATCTATCATTCATAGTCTACATGCTGTTCAGATATGATATCTATCATTCATCGGCCTACATGTTCCTAGATACATATCTATCCATAGTCTACATAATTGTGGATATGATATCTATCATTCACGCCTACACAGTTCCATGATATCTATCATTCATTGTCTGCATATATAGTTCCTAACCTTTTTTGAATGAGCCTACCTTTTTCAGTGAATTATTCAACAGCACCTCTCTTGAGTAAACTATATTGTACATAGTATAAATTGAAAACAAGGACACATTTTTCAGTTATTTTATTAGATAATAGGGGCACTAATATTGGTATTGTCTACAGTATCATTTTTGCAATATGTCATAATGTATTAATTAGAGCTGAGCTTGATGTGATAAAACTAATTTATCGATACAGGACATTTTGTCAACAATAACTTAAATGCACAAAGTACTTACGGACAACTGTTTGTTTCTTTGTTGACACCCTATCAACTCTTCATTTGTTGACACCTTTATCAACCTTCCAGTAATAATTCTGTTATTTGTAAATTTTCTTCTGCGCTCTCACTAGACTTGGATTTCGGATTATTTAATAAAGGTTCCTATCAGCTACGCAGCTTTCTCGGATGCTGGGTGTGCGGCCACCTCTTTCTTCTCATGTCTGCATACTGGGAGTAGTTCTGTAGGACGCAAGCAGCGTCAATATATTCGCTAAACCACAGGGACAGGTCATTTGTATTGCCTGTCTTGAATATAGTTCTGTTCTCATTCTGTTGTGACCTGTCCGGAGGCGGGTTATGATGAATGTGGCCCTTCTGGGCAGTTCAGACACGACTCATGCTTGTTGTGTTTGTGTGTTATTTCCCCTCACTGTGTTGTGCAGTGCCCTTTGTTGATGGTTGCTGCTTCTTCCCAGCTGACCAGGTTGTTATCCCGATGTACCCTGCCCTCTAGCCAGTCTGTCAGCATCTTCATCCCCATTGAGCTGCAGTGTGGGGAGTAGCATCCACTGGATACACACTCTCAGAATCATGGGCAAACTGGGCCACGGTTGACCTGAGATCACGGTTCTGTGTTCTCTCAGATTTCACTGCTGAGAGCAGACCAAATGCACGTTTCATATAAACGATTTAAATATTACAGGTTTACAAACACATAAATAGTGATCGAGTAACAGCATCTAAGTTTCAAAGGTTTTTTATCACAATAAGAATGAATATTATGGAAACATAAACCCATCCATTAGATAGGCTTCATGTTTCCACATGTAATCGCCCATTTGCAGTGTTCCTCAAATTCGCCATTCTTTGCTGGTAGCTATTTGCTTGATAAAGGCCTTTGGCTTTCCAAACGCTATGTTTATCGTCACTGTTTGCGTATTTGTAAACCGTAATACTTTTTGTGTTTATTGTTTATTATTTTCCGCTTTACTGCAGTTCCACCTTTTTCGATAATTTTTCCATATTTGTTTCATATGTTGTAGTGCCATTTTTTGCAGTTGCATTGAGGGCATCCATTTGCGAGTTCATGTTGCATGGATCATGGGGAGAGAGGCTTGGCGGGTTGTGTGTCTTGCTGAGCCAGTGCCAACACTGGGTTCATGGGCAAACTCGAAGTTTGCCATGAAGCTTACTTTTCACCTGCCCTCACCGCAGCTGCTTATCCAAAGTATTGATGGTTAACTGGGGTCTTTACATTTTTCTCATCGTTGAAGTTCCTTCCATGTTCCTCTGTCTCCATTAGCTGAAGTTCTAGGGCCGCTTTCAGTACTTCTATGGGTAGACTTATGTTTAGTGATGATCCCGGGAGGTCTGACCCAACACCGCTTAGCTTTTATGAAGTGTGTCTTGGAGACATGATCTGACTGCTGAGATTTTATCCCTCAAGTACTGGTCAAACCTCCCAGTGTAAAGCCTTTTCAGAATGCTACAACTGCACTCACTATTGGTGCCTGCTAATTTGTTCACGATCCCATTCTCTTTTGCTTTCCTCAGATTTGCCTTTCCATCTGTGTTTTCCATGCCTGCTCACAGGTCCATTATGATTCCCAGATATATATTTGACATCTGCCCATTGAGAGTAGGTGGTCATTGAACTTAAGTTTGAGCATTTGTTTCCTTCTGATAGGCTAAAGACTGTGAAATTGATTTGTCATTATAAAGGGTAGTCAAGACTCGGGTATATTTTACTAGTGTTTAATTACATCTTGCATCCTGAGCATTACTGCTATCAATTCTTCTTGTGTCCACAATGCCGTGATCATCAACGAGATTGCACCATGCACTCTGTTGGGATGTTTTCTATGATTCATTTAGGAGAAATAAGCAGTGTCAAATGACAGAAACCTCTCATGGAATAACTTGTTCGATGATTGACTTGCAAGTGTTTTTCCTGTCCTATACTTCAGTTCTATTTAACAGATAGTGACAGATATACATGCCACTTTGAGTTTGAGCAGTTTGATTTTGAATCTTTCAGACCTTGTCGAAGCATTCTCTATGTCAACCCATACTGCTAGTGTATGTTTTTTCTTGAAATCCACCTTCGATCTCCTGTGCAAATGTAAGTTACTTGGTCTTCAGTTGATCCATACTGACTGAATCCACCTCTGCTGTAGTAGTAGTATCAATTGTTTTTGCTCTAGTTTCCACATGAGCCCTAATAGAAGCCTATCCATCACTTTTCCAACACACCTAAAGAGACCACCGGCATACACTGATTGATAACCTGTCTTTTCCTTGTTTTTGATTGGGCACTGTGGATAGCTTCTTTTCCATTCACTCATGTATTTACATACTCTTCCAGCTCGCATTCAAACTTTTGTAAGCAGCTTTTTCTGACTTTTCTTGCCCAGGCTGATGAGCATCCTACCCAGATGCCATCCTTTCCTATGCACTTCGTATGTTAAACCCATGAGGCTTCTTCAACTCACCTGCCCATGTTGAGATCGCCTTGTATCTCCAGCCTGGGCTGCGGCGGCTTTCGTAATCGTTTCTCCTCATTTAGCCGAGGCTGTTTTGTGCTATGCCCGCTTCAGTTTCACTTCTTCTGGCCTTGACTACTTCATCTTCAAGATTTTTACTTCTATCGGTTTCATGATGTATCCGCTGCTCACGCTGCAGAGCGCCTCACATTTCTTCCGTGGCCTTGTCTGTATAACTGATAACTTCGGACAGAGAATCTGTGTGTTTGATGTGTGTTTTCTGAATACATAAAGATTTATTTTTTCAATACTAGGCCTGCTTTTGGTGTAAATGTCCCCAGCGCTCCATCGGATTATGTTGAATTTCAGATATCTTGGATAAATGAATATTCTAAAAGACTGTAATAAAAGATTTCATTATATTTGTATACTTTTTATGTTCCTTCTTGTGACTAAAATTTTCTGTCATTTGTAGAATAATCTATTTTTAGACTTTTCATAAGTAGGTCATGGATATCATAAATTACATCACAATTATGTTAAAACCACATATTCAGATAGCCTATCCAATTAGTTTTCCAACCATATATAACATGCCTATTTTCAATGCAAAGAATTTGTATTGTTGCTAAATATAGAGCAGGACATCACAAATATCAAAACCTTAAAACCTGCCAATGGTTAAGAGTTAATAGCCAACTCTCTTTAATATTGAGCTGTTGCAGAACAGAACAGATTGGAGAGGACCGAGCCATATAAGGGTAAACCGGTTCAATGAAGTCAATCTTCGCGCTTAAACCCTTTATAATTTAATATGCTTTATATCTATGTGGTTTGGATATGACCAGTCGTTAAATAATGGAGGATAAGTTTGATAGATCTGTATTACATGTTTGCTTGGTATACCAGGTTTCAAGTGTGCTGGTGTAGGTGATGATAGTAATAATAGTTGCCCTCATTCATGCTGTTACTACTTCTGTCTGTGATGAGTTCTGAGTATGTGAGACATTACTTGCAGCCATGGACTGGTCTACTTGCTGCATGACTAAATCAGGCTCATTTTTGAGTTGTTCCGAACACTTAACAGTTTTCTCAGAAATATATTTCCTGCTGGTGGACACTCCACAGACATTGGCAATATACACGCTTTTGTCTTCCTTGTTGCTAGATACAAGCTATTTAAACTAACAATCTCTTCAGTGAAATATTTGTTTAACATATTTGTACTGGTAGTTAGTAAATGAAAGTGTGTCCTGCTATCTAACAGTATTGTTGGTTAACCTAGTCTTCCATAACAATATTCAACTCAATGTCATAAGCTGAATATATTTTCATTTTCAACATTCTCCAATGTTGTCAAGAAGATTATCAAAGATAACACATTTTCTTAAGACAAAGCAGGACCTCAACTGACACATTACTAGCCAAGTTTTGTGGATATGCACATTAATTTAATTAATCAACACTTTATGAAATGCAGAAAAACATTTTGAAGACAATGAGGGAAAACCTATGTGGAGTTTGTGCTTCTGCCATAGATGTTTCTGGAAATGTTAGCTCACCTTCAAGATGTAGCTGCACATAGACTACACAAATCAACAACTAGAGCTAACACTCCAGAAAGCTCGATGTAGTAATAACTCCCAACATCATAGCAGAGCAGGTGTCAATATAAACAGTAATAGGGGAAAGCAAATATGCACAGAAAGCAGCATAATGTTGCAGAAAATCTAATAACGTCAGTGTCAATAGAGGCAATGATCACCATCTAGCAAGTCACTTTTACATGCAGCAAATTTGAGCAGCAGTGAATTCTCAGTTTATCCACAAGTGAGACATGAAATCTTATTTAGGAGAACAATCAATGATAAAAGTGCACCTGGAGCATACAACACTGTAAGTATTGACATGTATCATCCGATTTCTTTTCATATATAAACATAACTTTCTTATCTAAATTAATTACCTGGAGTTTAAAAGTGGGATGATCATAAAGTATGTTTTTAATTTCATTGAGATGTTAGACATGTTGTTTTCTTCTAAACTAATATTTCTATCATCTTTTCAACAACTTTACTGGGATGTTAGAAATATCAACTAATAAATGGATAAATGTCATATATAAATATACAATAATAAAGGACAAATGTCAAGTATAAAATATACAACTAATAAATGGACAGTGTCAAGTATAGAAATATCCAACTATTAAATGAGCATGTATGAAGAAGTATAGAAATATCCAATGAGAAATATAGAATGAGATTTAGTAGTAGTATCAACATGTGTTTATAAGTTGTTGTTTTGTTCTATATAATGTTATTAATTTATCAAACATTCATCATCATCAGTACTTGT
>JADZMA010001369.1:0-20591 GCA_020796225.1 Arion vulgaris
TCTTCCACCCTCTGTCTCTCCACCACACTCTATTTCTCCACCACTCACTCTCTCCACTACACTTTATCTCCTCTCACCACACTCTCTCTCCACCAACTATATCTCTCCACTACACTCGACCTCTCCACTACACTTATCTCCTCTCAACCACTCTATCTCTCCTATCTCTCCACACACGTTATCTCTCTCCACCACACTCGATCACCTCTCCTCGCATCATTCCTCTCCACCCACCTCGATCACCTCTCACACACTTTATCTCCTCTCCACCACACTCTATTATCTATCTCTCACCATACTATCTCTCCACTAAACTCTTTCTCCACCACTCTATCTCTAAACATCTCACATCATTTTGCTGTCATTTGTTTCTTCATTTTCCAAAAGTATTTCACCCATTTCTGTTATCTCTTCTCTTCTTCTGTTGCATCACACTTGCTACCGGATTGTTATCCAGTGTCGTGCTTTTCTGTTTTTGTCATCACACTGCTACCGGATTGTTACCCAGTGTCGTGCTTTTCTGTTTTTGTCTTGCTCTGTTCTGTGGCTTGAGCGATTGTTATTTTGTTCATATCTGAGACGAACAATACCAGGTCCGTGTTCAATTTGAGAAAGTAAAGAACAATTCAATCAAATCAATCAATAATCCTCTCGCTCCTCGTGGCAGAAGCCTCAACAGTTGTTCGCCACTCTTCTCGGTCTCTGGCTGTTCTTTTATGTTCTCCCAGGTCAATTGAGCACTCTTCAGCTCCTCAGTAAGACTTCGTCTCCAAGTCTGCTTAGGCGTCTCTTTTCGCCTTTCCCTGCGGTTCCATCGAGCACCTGTCTAGTGACACTCGACTGTGTCTTCCAAGGTCATGGCCTATCCATCGCCATCTTCTCTCTTGACCTGTGTCATCATAGGTTCCTGCCCTGTTCTTATCCACAGATCCGTGTTTGTAACTCTATCATTCCATCTCAATCTGAGAATCCGCCGCAAACATCCGTTGACAAAGGTCTGGATCTTATTTGTATTTGCCTTAGTGACTCGCCAAGTTTCCGAGCCATCAGCAACACGACTTCACATTTGAGCTGAAAATCCTGAGCTTTGTTTTCGTGGAGATGGCAGCGGACTTCACACCATGTGCAGGATCGCAAAGGCCTGTCGGCCTTCCTAATCCTAGCATTAATGTCCTCATCTGTACCTCCTGATCTGCTGATCTTACTTCAAAGGTAGACAAATTCATCCACATCTTCTATGTCCCTTCCTTCAATCAGTATTGGATCTTGCTGTTTGTTGCTAGCATTACTTTTAGTCTTCTCTGACTGATTTAAGGCCGACTCGTTGTGCCGTTTGTGTCAGAGCATCCACTTTTTCCTGCATGTCTTGTAGTCTATGGAAAGCAAGGCGATCGTCCGCAAAATCCAGGTCTTCTAGCTTGACATAGTGTCCACGTATGCCTTTCCAGACCTGGCTAGGCCAGTGTGTGACCCAATCAAGTAGCACCAAGAAGAGGAGGGGGACAGCAGGCATCCCTGTCTAACACCAGTAGTGACCTGGAACTCCTCTGACAGTCTTCCATCATGAACAACCTGGCAGGCAAACCCCTCATACAGCTGCCTGATGATGCCGACAGTCTTCCGGCACCCCATAGTTTCTTAGGATCCCACATTGATTTCTATCTATGCTGTCAAATGCCTTCTCAAAATCAACAAAGCACATGTAGAGCGGAGCCTGCCACTCCATTGTTTGTTCCACTATGATTCTTAAGGTGGCTATCTGGTCATTGCAAGATCTATCTTTCCAGAATCCCGCCTGTTCGTCCCTAAGCCTCTGGTCTATAGCGTCTTTCATCCTGTCCAGAATAACCCTAGTGAGGACTTTGCTGGGAATGGAGAGCAACATGATCCCTCTCCACTTGTCACAGTTGACAAATGCCATTCTTTGGCAGTTTCACGAGAGGCCTTTCTTCCAATCTGCTGGTATCTCCTCCTGTCCTACACCAAGTTGAACAATATGTGGAGTTGGTTTACCATCTCTTCTCCTCCCTCCCCAGAGCTTCGCTGAATTATCAACTCCTGCCGCCTGCCCTTCTCAAGTTTTTCAAGCACTTGGATTTCCTGTTTTGTGATCTCCCTACGTTTATGTCAGCAGGGTCTCCTTTCTAAATCTAGTGGGTTTAGTGGGGAGGTCTATTTAACACTTCCTGGAAATGCCTTTCCAGGCCCTAGTTGTTCATCATTAGTCAAAGTTTTCCAGTCTTATCTCTCACTGGCCTGCTCTGCTTATTTTTCCTCCCACTAACAATCTGGTTGTCCATGAGAGCCTTGAGGTCACCTTGTATAGCTGCTGTCTCTGCCTCTTCTGCTATCTCATTTATGAATGCTCTTTTGTCGTTTCTCAGCTTGTCTTTTTACTCTCTAGCCATCTCATTATATCATTAGCTGCCACTCGTTTTTGCTGTCTTGTTCGTGACTGGTTTACTTCTTGTTTCAGCTTCTTCTTCTCCTCCACCCTCTGCCATGTTTCGTCCGTGATCCAGGGTCTTGATTGATGATGGTCTCCAAGTATTTTTCACAGGCTCCAACTGTCGCCTGCTTTAAGGGTTCCACCTACTCTCCACTGTCCTTCTCTTGTGTCTGTAGTGCCTCGAAACGGTTCTTTAGAGCATCTGGAAGACTTCTTGTGGCCTGCGATTGGAGTTTTCTGACATCAAACTTGATTCGTGTACTTTGTTGTTTCTTCTTTGCCGATAGTTTCATTTTTAATTTTACAGTTACCAGATGGTGATCAGATCCTATGTCTGTTCCTCTCTTCACTCTAACATCTTGTAGTGATGCTCTCCTTCGTTGGCGAATTGCCACATGGTCGATCTGGTTTTCCGTCCGATGGTCTGGCGAGATCCATGTTGCCTTATGGCATCTTCGATGAGGAAAGAGTGTACCCCCAATGACAAGCTCATTGGAGGCAAGAGTCTGCAAATATCTCACCATTTTCGTTCATGCTTCCAAGACCATTTACTCCCATCTCTTTTTCTCTGACAGTGTTTCTTGCCCACCTTGGCATTTAAATCCCCTATAAGAATCATCATGTCGTGCTTTGGTACTTTGTCCACAGTTGCCTGTAGTTGTGCATAGAAATGGTCTTTTCCACCTCCTCTGCATCGTTCGTCGGTGCATAACACATAATTATGTAGGTCTTCTGGAACTTAGATACGAACCTTGCACTAATAATGCGGTCCGACACTGGTTCCCATTCCATCAGACTTTTGCTTGCTTCCTTGGTCAGCATCAAGGCCACCCAGCTTCCTGAGGATCATCTTCATTTCTTTGCCGAATACTCTCCATGAGGCCATTACCTTGTAGTGGTGGGGGCTTGCGTACCTCAGGGACCCGGAGAGCTATGCCGGCAGGGTTACCCAAGCCAGGAAGGTCGAAGGAGAGAGGGCAGACTAAATGTGGTCTCCTGGTCCTCCAGGTTGGGGTTGTGTGATGGGCTAACTACCCATCCATTTAAAAAAACAGTAGTTACAGAAACCAAAACAAATTGTTCAAAACTAACTCGAGTCTCGAAGGACTAGGGCTCCATGCAGGAGACAGATGACGCGCAGCAGCCAAACCCGCAAGAAGCTGATTGCTGACTGACCTTCGGCCGCAGAACAAAGATAGAAGCACCCAGGTTGATTACACAGAAGAAGTCCACCCTTGTAGGGATGTGGAATGTAAGGACACTGCTAGAGACAGGCAAATGTGCACAAGTGGTGAAGGAGATGCATCGGTACAAGCTTACGTTGCTGGGAATGTGTGAAACAAGGTGGAATGCTTTGGGAAACAAGATTCAGACGGAGAAACGCTGCTCCATTCGGGCAAAAAAAGAACAATTGGCAGTTCAAAATTGAGAAGAGAAGGCTAGAAATACTTTGCCATGACAAAATTCGTTAGAAAAATTGAAAATAAAATTTCTACAAAATATTTCACTATCTTCAAATTGACATCAGAAATCTTCGCGGTGCTACGGAGTTCGTGCACTACCGCTGAGATCTTCTTGGGCAAGAAAGAGATCGAGCATACATGCTACTCACTAAGTGCGATGATGATTGTCAATAAATAAATAAATCAATCAATCATGGCCTAGGCACTCATAAGCATATATCTGGTACAATGTACAATCGCTCTTAGTCTCAGATCACTACAAACCACAAAGAGTGGTTTAATAAGTGGTCGATATGGGGCGTTGGCAGAAGAAGAATCAATCAATGTATTGAACTAAAGTCTCCCACATTATCTAAGAACGAACAGGGTTCTCCAGGTCATTTACATAATCTCGTCTATGGAAGTCCACGTACGTGCAGAATGTCGTCTGTTGGCTCGCCTGCTTCTTGATGGCAATCGAACTTGACCGTTACAAATCTTCCGTATCTGTAAATTAACTGGTTCCAAACTACTTTTCCACCACTTTTGACCCGTATATCATTCTGCTCTTATATAATCATAGTACTCCCATCCCATAATTGTAATTCTTGCCATTTCACTCTACCACGTTCAAATAACAGTTATTGATGGTTTGTCTGTTTGTTTATCTGCTTCTGTGCGGATTATTTTATGTGTGTATGTGTGCTGGTTTCTCTTGTGTACCACGTTGAATAGCAAGTCTGACTCTAATTATATCGTGACTACATGCAGCACTGCAGACTCAACAAACACATATATAGACTAGAATAAGTCAAACAGATCTTTGCCTGTGTACAGGAGGAACATTCCGAGCATGTCCTGCAAGACGGTCCTCTTTTGTGTGAGTTGAGAAGCAAGTGAAATGATTTTCTTTAAATAACCGTCAATTGTGATTTTTATTCACTGCTTATGACGCCCTTACGCCCGCCTGATTCGGCGCCTTCTGTATCATAGCGCGGCACGGCGTTACTATATTCAATTTCAAATATATGCTTTCATCTGCTTTGTTAAAAATCTATGCTGCACACTCATAATATACACGCTAGCAAACACAATACATACACATAATATACACGCTAGCAAACACAATACATACACATAATATACACCTTCAAACACAATACATACACATAATGTACACGCTACCAAACACAATGCATACACATAATATACACTCTAGCAAACAAATATATACACATAATATACACGCTAGAAACACAATACATACACATAATATACACGCTAGCAAACACAATACATATACATAATATACACGCTAGCAAACACAATACATACACATAATATACACGCTAGCAAACACAATACATACACATAATATACGCTAGCAAACAAATATATATACATAATATACACGCTACAAAACACAATACATACACATAATATACAGCTAGCAAACACAATACATACAATACACACACATATTTGTTTCCTGTTAAATAAAGCATTACTGATCGTCCATTAGAATGGAAAGTTTCGCTTCATTTACTGTTCAGCAGTGTATCTAAATAACAAATCTGAAAGGATTTAAAGGCGATGGGATTTCACTGGATTTCCCCAAATGACTCCGCCCTGTCCACGGATGTCACGCCATCTACTAATTGTTTTGCACAAGTACAAACTCCATAGCTCCAGCTTTTCTTCTTCTTCTTTGAACGCTCCATATCGACCACTTGTTAACCACTCGTTGTGATTTGTTTGTGATCTGAGCCTAAGAGCGATTGTGAGTTGTACCAGTTATGCGATGATAAGTAGGTCAGCACATCAGATTTCTGCGATGATTTTTGTTTACTCGGGTAGCTTTCCTAGGTCCTACATCAGTCGCCTCTTACGACATGCCTTATAGATCGCAGTGGTACTGTTCTTTGCTTCACTAGGTCCTACATCAGTAACCTCTTACGACATGCCTTATAGATCGCAGTGGTACTGTTCTTTGCTTCACTAGGTCCTACATCAGTAACATCATACGACATGCCATATAGATCGCAGTGGTACTGTTCTTTGCTTCACTAGGTCCTACATCAGTAACATCATACGACATGCCATATAGATCTCAGTGGTACTGTTCTTTGCTTCACTAGGTCCTACATCAGTAACCTCATACGACACACCTTTTAGATCGCAGTGGTACTGTTCTTTGCTTCACTAGGTCCTACATCAGTAACATCATACGACATACCTTATAGATCGCAGTGGTACTGTTCTTTGCTTCACTAGGTCCTACATCAGTAACCTCATACGACACACTTATAGATCGCAGTGGTACTGTTCTTTTTGTCACTAGGTCCTACATCAGTAACATCATACGACATGCCATATAGATCGCAGTGGTACTGTTCTTTGCTTCTACTAGGTCTACATCAGTAACCTCATACGACATACCTTATAGATCGCAGTGGTACTGTTCTTTGCTTCACTAGGTCCTACATCAGTAACCTCTTACGACATGCCTTACAGATCGCAGTGGTACTGTTCTTTGCTTCACTAGGTCCTACATCAGTTACCTCATACGACATACCTTATAGATCGCAGTGGTACTGTTCTTTGCTTCACTAGGTCCTACATCAGTAACCTCATACGACATACCTTATAGATCGCAGTGGTACTGTTCTTTGCTTCACTAGGTCCTACATCAGTAACCTCTTACGACATACCTTATAGATCGCAGTGTACTGTTCTGCTCACTAGGGCCTATATCAGTAACCTCATACGACATACCTTATAGATCGCAGTGGTACTGTTCTTTGCTTCACTAGGTCCTACATCAGTAACCTCTTACGACATGGCTTACAGATCGCAGTGGTACTGTTCTTTGCTTCACTAGGTCCTACATCAGTAACCTCATACGACATACCTTATAGATCGCAGTGGTACTGTTCTTTGCTTCACTAGGTCCTACATCAGTAACATCATACGACATGCCATATAGATCGCAGTGGTACTGTTCTTTGCTTCACTAGGTCCTACATCAGTAACATCATACGACATACCTTATAGATCGCAGTGGTACTGTTCTTTGCTTCACTAGGTCCTACATCAGTAACCTCATACGACATACCTTATAGATCGCAGTGGTACTGTTCTTTGCTTCACTAGGTCCTACATCAGTAACATCCCTACGACATTCCATATAGATCGCAGTGGTACTGTTCTTTGCTTCCCTAGGTCCTACATCAGTAACCTCATACGACATGCCTTATAGATCGCAGTGGTACTGTTCTTTGCTTCACTAGGTCCTACATCAGTAACATCATACGACATGCCATATAGATCTCAGTGGTACTGTTCTTTGCTTCACTAGGTCCTACATCAGTAACATCATATGACATGCCTTATAGATCGCAGTGGTACTGTTCTTTGCTTCACTAGGTCCTACATCAGTAACCTCATACGACATGCCATATAGATCTCAGTGGTACTGTTCTTTGCTTCACTAGGTCCTACATCAGTAACATCATACGACATAGCCATATAGATCTCAGTGTACTGTTCTTTGCTCACTAGGTCCTACATCAGTAACCTCATACGACCACACCTTTTAGATCGCAGTGGTACTGTTCTTTTGCTTCACTAGGTCCTACATCAGTAACATCCATGACATACCTTATAGATCGCAGTGGTACTGTTCTTGCTTCCCAGTCCTACATCAGTAACCTCATACGACATACCTTATAGATCGCAGTGGTACTGTTCTTTGCTTCACTAGGTCCTACATCAGTGACCTCATACGACATACCTTATAGATCGCAGTGGTACTGTTCTTTGCTTCCCTAGCGAGACCAAACAACACACGGGCGTCATAGCTCCAACAACAATCTTAGAAATATTGTGAAAAATGTGCACATGTAATTCGTTCAGGATTTGAGCACACAACCTTCACAACGACAGGTAAACGTCTTACCAACTTTGTCATTGAGACTCCCATAATAATTGATGTTAATGAATAATTAAGTTGTTGCATGTAGTACAAATGAAGTTATAATATCAACTTAGACGGATACATGATTCTTTGATAAGATTACGAATGAGGAACTCAGAGAAAGAACTAAACAGATACCAGTGGAGAAAGAGCTAGGAAGAAGGCTGCGATGGTTAGGACACACACTGAGAAGACTGACTTGAAGCATAGCAAAACACGCACTGTTTTGGAACCAGTAGGGAAAAGGAGTAGAGGAAAGCCTAGACATAGCTGGAGAAGATAGTTGGAGAAGATAGTTGGAGAAAGTTGGAGAAGATAGTTGAAGAAGATAGTTGGAGAAGATAGTTGGAGAAGATAGTTGGAGAAGATAGTTGGAGAAGATAGTTGGAGAAGATAGTTGGAGAAGATAGCTGGAGAAGATAGTTGGAGAAGATAGCTGGAGAAGATAGCTGGAGAAGATAGTTGGAGAAGATAGTTGGAGAAGATAGTTGGAGAAGATAGCTGGATAAGATAGTTGGAGAAGATAGTTGGAGAAAGTTGGAGAAGATAGTTGAAGAAGATAGTTGGAGAAGATAGTTGGAGAAGATAGTTGGAGAAGATAGTTGGAGAAGATAGTTGGAGAAGATAGTTGGAGAAGATAGCTGAGAAGATAGTTGGAGAAGATAGCTGGAGAAGATAGTTGGAGAAGATGACTGGAGAAGATGAGTTGGAGAAGATAGCTGGAGAAGAGAGGCTGGAGAAGATAGTTAGAGAAGATGAGTTGGAAGATGATTAGGAGAAGATAGTTGGAGAAGATGTTGGAGAAAGTTAGTTGGAGAAGAGCTGGAGAAGATAGTTGAGAAGATAGTTGGAGAAGATAGCTGAGAAGATAGTTGAGAAGATAGTTGAGAAGATGAGTTGAGAAGATAGTTGAGAAGATAGTTGAGAAGATAGCTGGAGAAGAGAGCTGGAGAAGATAGTTGGAGAAGATAGTTGGAGAAGATAGTTGGAAGATAGTTGGAGAAGATAGGCTGGAGAAGATAGTTGGAGAAGATAGCTGGAGAAGATAGTTGGAGAAGATAGTTGGAGAAGATAGTTGGAGAAGATAGCTGGAGAAGATAGTTGGAGAAGATGGAGAAGAGAGCTGAGAAGATAGGTTGGAGAAATGCTGGAGAAGATAGTTGGAGAAGATAGTTGGAAGATAGTTGGAGAAGATAGTTGGAGAAGATGGAGAAGAGAGCTGGAGAAGATAGTTGTAGAAGATAGTTGGAGAAGAGAGCTGGAGAAGATAGCTGGAGAAGATAGTTGGAGAAGATAGTTGGAGAAGATAGTTGGATAAGATAGCTGGAGAAGAGAGCTGGAGAAGATAGCTGGAGAAGATAGTTGGAGAAGATAGTTGGATAAGATAGTTGGATAAGATGGAAAGAGCTGGAAGATAGTTGAGAAGATAGTTGGAGAAGATAGTTGGAGAAAGGCTGGAGAAGATAGCTGGAGAAGATAGTTGGAGAAGATAGTTGGATAAGATAGTTGGAGAAGATAGTTGGAGAAGATAGTTGGATAAGATGGAGAAGAGAGCTGGAGAAGATAGTTGGAGAAGATAGTTGGATAAGATGATTGGATAGATGGAAAGAGAGCTGGAGAAGATAGTTGAGAAGATGGCTGGAAGATAGTTGAGAAGATAGCTGGAGAAGATAGTTGGAGAAGATAGTTGGAGAGAGAATGGCTGGAGAAGATAGTTGGAGAAGATGGAGAAGAGAGCTGGAGAAGATAGTTGGAGAAGATAGCTGGAGAAGATAGTTGGAGAAGATAGTTGGAGAAGATAGTTGGAAAGATAGTTGGAAGATGGAGAAGAGAGCTGGAGAAGATAGTTGGAGAGATAGTTGGAGAAGAGCTGGAGAAGATAGCTGAGAGATAGTTGGAGAAGATAGTTGGAAGATAGTTGGATAAGATAGTTGGAGAAGATAGTTGGATAAGATAGTTGGATAAGATAGTTGAGAAGATAGATTGGATAAGATAGTTGGAGAAGATAGTTGGAGAAGATAGTTGGAGAAGATAGCTGGAAGATAGATTGGAGAAGATAGTTGGAGAAGATAGTTGGAGAAGATAGTTGAAGATAGGTTGGAGAAGATAGTTGGAAAGAGAGCTGGAGAAGATAGTTGGAGAAGATAGTGGAGAAGATATGGAGAAGATAGTTGAGAAGATGCTGGGAAGATAAAGTTGAGAAGATAGCTGAGAATAGCTAGAAGATAGTTAGAAGAGAGCTGGAGAGAATATTGGAAAAGATAGCTGAGAAAAGGCTGAGAAGATGAAGCTGGAAAGATAGCTGAAAGATAGCTGGAGAAGATAGTTGGAGAAGATAGTTGGAGAAGAGAGCTGGAAGATAGTTGAGAAGATGTGGAAAGATAGCTGGAGAAGATAGTTGAGAAGAATAGCTGGAGAAGAGAGCTGAGAAGATATTGGAGAAGATAGCTGAGAAGATAGCTGAGAAGATAGTTGAGAAGATAGTTGGAGAAGATAGTTGGAGAAGATAGTTGGATAAGATAGTTGGAAAGATAGCTGAGAAGATAGCTGAGAAGATAGTTGGAGAAGATAGTTGGAGAAGATATTGGAGAAGATAGCTGGAAAGATAGTTGGAGAAGATAGTTGGAGAAGATAGTTGAGAAGATAGTTGGAGAAGATAGTTGGAGAAGATGGTTGGAGAAGATAGTTGGAGAAGATAGTTGGAGAAGATAGTTGGAGAAGAGAGCTGGAAAGATGAGTTGGAGAAGATAGCTGAGAAGATAGCTGAGAAGATAGTTGAGAAGATAGCTGGAGAGAGCTGAG
The DNA here is from genome assembly GCA_020796225.1 of Arion vulgaris. Lineage (NCBI taxonomy): Eukaryota > Metazoa > Mollusca > Gastropoda > Stylommatophora > Arionidae > Arion > Arion vulgaris. The sequence continues at coordinate 10,670 of JADZMA010001369.1, forward strand.
AAGATAGTTGAGAAGATAGCTGAGAAGAGATCTGGAGAAGATAGTTGAGAAGATAGCTGGAGAAGAGAGCTGAAAGATGTTGAGAAGAAAAGCTGGAGAAGATAGCTGGAGAAGAGAGCTGAGAAGATAGTTGGAAAGATAGCTGGAGAAGAGAGCTGGAAGATAGTTGGAGAAGATAGCTGGAGAAGATAGTTGGATAAGATAGTTGGATAAGATAGTTGGAGAAGATAGTTGGAGAAGATAGCTGGAGAAGATAGCTGGAGAAGATAGTTGGAGAAGATAGTTGGAGAAGATAGTTGGAGACGATAGCTGGAGAAGATAGTTGAGAAGATAGTTGAGAAGATAGTTGGAGAGATAGTTGGAAGATAGTTGAGAGAAGATAGTTGGAAGATAGCTGGAGAAGATAGTTGGAAGATGTTGAGAAGATAGCTGGAGAAGATAGTTGGAAGATAGTTGAGAAGAAAGTTGGAGAAGATAGTTGGATAAGAGAGGCTGAGAAGATAGTTGAGAAGATGGCTGGAGAAGATAGGCTGGAGAAAGATAGTTGGAGAAGATAGTTGAGAAGATAGTTGGAGAAGATGAGCTGGTTAAGATAGTTGGAGAAGATAGTTGGAGAAGATAGTTGGAGAAGATAGTTGGAGAAGATAGTTGGAGAAGATAGTTGGATAAGATGGTTGGAGAAGATAGCTGGAGAAGATAGTTGGAGAAAGATAATTGGAGAAGATAGTTGGAGAAGATAGTTGGAGAAGATAGTTGGAAGAGAGCTGAGAAGATAGTTGGAGAGATAGCTGGAGAAGATAGCTGAGAAGATAGTTGGAGAAGATAGCTGGAGAAGAGAGCTGAGAAGATAGTTGAGAAGATAGCTGGAAGATGAGTTGGAGAAGATAGTTGGATAAGATAGTTGAGAAGATAGTTGGAGAAGATAGTTGAGAAGATGGCTGGAGAAGATAGCTGGAAGATAGTTGGAGAAGATAGTTGGAGAGAGAGCTGGAGAAGATAGTTGAGAAGATAGCTGGAGAAGATAGGCTGGAGAAGATAGTTGGAGAAGATAGCTGGAGAAGATAGCTGGAGAAGATAGTTGGAGAAGATAGTTGGAGAAGATAGTTGGAAGATAGTTGGATAAGATAGTTGGAGAAGATAGCTGGAGAAGATAGCTGGAGAAGATAGTTGGAGAAGATAGTTGGAAGATAGTTGAGAAGATAGCTGGAAAGATAGTTGAGAAGATAGTTGGAGAAGATATTGGAGAAGATGTTGGAGAAGATAGTTGGAGAAGATGCTGGAAGATAGTTGGAGAAGATAGTTGAGAAGATAGCTGAGACTGATATGAAAGGATAGGTGAAACGAAGGAATGGAAGAGATGACAAGAGAGAGTAACAGCTGGAAGATGTTTGTTGAAGACCTGTGCTCCGTTGGGAGTTGAAAGGGAAGAAGAAGGATACATAGATCGCTGATAGATAAAAAAAACAAAAACTCTAATCTGAAACCGATTGCTCCACTCATTGGAATCTAAGATTACTCGATAACCGGTCTCACAAAGCAAAATTCAAAATTTTTATGATTATTCAATCGCAAAATCACGAAAAAACCTCCCTCAAATGCTTCTGAACCACTATCGCCCTCCTGGAAGGCTTCAGCGCCACTGGGGGCGATGCCGCCCACTTTGAGAAGCCATGAGACTTACACAAAGCACGAACGAAGATCATCAATCAATCAATCAATCAATTAATCAAACCACAAAACATTACGAAAAATAAATCCGGCACGTTTTACAAAGGAAGAGAAAAATGAAAAAGACGATCTGACAACTGCATGATCTGACAACTGCATGATCTGACAACTGCATGATCTAACAACTGCATGATCTGACATAGCTCATTTTATGACATATTTTTAATTAGCAATGTCGTGTCCATCTTTACATAATTAACGCTCATCATTGTATGGAACGACATTTGGTTTATCATTTTATGATAAACATCAATTTGTCTAAACATTGTCCGAGTTCTCTGTATCTCCATAACCTAATAAACATCGGACGAGATGTCACAATGCTGTCAAATGATGATGACCTTTATCCCTGAATGAAATTATTTGCTGTGTCGTAACCTCTATAATAGCACAATGAACAGTTGATTGGAAAGTTAGCTAAATTTATGCCAATCTCTTAAGGAAGTTGTTCAGGAAGACATTTCAATTCTCTTTTTTTGTTGTTGAAGGATGCAATATAAGACAGTTCGACATTGTGTTTGCGGTTTTTTTTTAGGAACAAAGTCAGCAACAGAATTGTCAGACATCACAAAGTTAAGAAAATTGTATAACGGGAGGAGACAGGGAAGACAGAGAGAGACAGGATACCCTTTACTTCATGGCCCATGTAGAACGTCAACATTTGAGTGATAGAAAACAAGGACAGAGATTTGTGGGGATCCATGATCGCCAGCCAGCGGCTGGCACCTGATGATGATAAAGAAAATTTTTCGCAGAGTGTGCAAGAGTCATTGATTGATTTACTATTTCCCTTGTAGTTTGATTGGGACAATCAGGCTAGGGAGCAAACCGTACACAAAACGGGACGGTAGGCAATCTTAGCAGTTCATTAACAAGACGGGTATGGCTGGGGAGATGACGCTCATCAGCCCGGGAGGGCAGCCGTCTACGGGTCGCTGCCCTGAAAGAAAACAGCAGCCTGCTGTTGGGGTTTTTGGGCTGATAGGTAAAGGCTAACGGAGAGGAACCAGTAAACGCTGGTGGAAATCGAACACACCCCCGAAGGATAAGCACCTGAGCTCCAATAGGTACTAAAGGCTGTGCATGTACATCCGTTCTTGATGTTTGGCTTTATATATCACAATAGAATGAAAAAAACGGATAAGAACGATCGTAGAGAGAGATTGATTGGTAGACCCGTAACCTTGCACTTGGAAACAACCATGTTGTTGTGTTCTTACTAATACATGAAAAATTTGCGATAGTACATGATCTCCTTTGTGTTCTTACTAATACATGAAGAACTTTGCGATAGTGCATGATCTCCTTGTGTTCTTTTTTTAATACAGGAAGAACTTTGCGATAGTGCAGATCCCTTTGTGTTCTTACTAATAATGAAAATTTTCTAGATAGTACATGATCTCCTTTGTGTTCTTACTAATACATGAAAACTTTGGATAGTACATGATCTCCTTTGTGTTCTTTAATACATGTAGAACTTTGCGATAAAACATGATCTCCTTTGTGTTCTTATTTAATACATGAAGAACTTTGCGATAGTACATGATCTCCTTTGTGTTCTTACTAATACATGAAGAACTTTGCGATAGTACATGATCTCCTTTGTGTTCTTACTAATACATGAAAACTTTGCATAGTACATGATCCCCTTTTGTGTTCTTACTAATCATGAAAACTTTGCGATAGTACATGATCTCCTTTGTGTTCTTACTAATACACGAACAACTTTGCGATAGTGCATGATCTCCTTGTGTTCTATTTAATACAGGAAGAACTTTGCGATAGTACATGATCTCCTTTGTGTTCTTACTAATACATGAAAACTTTGATAGTACATGATCTCCTTTGTGTTCTTACTAATACATGAAAAACTTTGCGATAGTACATGACTCCTTGTGTTCTTACTAATACATAAAAAACTTTGCGATAGTACATGATCTGTTTGTGTTCTTACTAATACATGAAAACTTTGCGATAGTACATGATCTCCTTTGTGTTCTTACTAATACATGAAAAATTTTTGGGGATAGTACATGATCTCCTTTGTGTTCTTACTAATACATGAACAACTTTGCGATAGTACATGATCTCCTTTGTGTTCTTACTAATACACGAACAACTTTGCGATAGTACATGATCTCCTTTGTGTTCTTACTAATACATGAAGAACTTTGCGATAGTACATGATCTCCTTTGTGTTCTTACTAATACAGAAAACTTGCGATAGTACATGATCTCCTTTGTGTTCTTACTAATACACGAACAACTTTGGATAGTACATGACTCCTCTTGTGTTCTTACTAATACATGAACAACTTTGCGATAGTACATGATCTCCTTTGTGTTCTTCCCATACATGAACAACTTTGATAGTAATGATCTCCTTTGTTCTTACTAATACACGAACAACTTTGATAGTACAGATCTCCTTTGTGTTCTTACTAATACATAACAACTTTGCGATAGTACATGATCTCCTTTGTGTTCTTACTAATACATGAACAACTTTGCGATAGTACATGATCTCCTTTGTGTTCTTACTAATACACGAACAATTTTGGGATAGTGATCTCCTTTGTGTTCTTACTAATAATGAAAACTTTGCGATAGTAAGATCTCCTTTGTGTTCTTACAAATACATAAAAAACTTTGCGATAGAACATGATCTCCTTTGTGTTCTTACTAATACATGAAGAACTTTGCGATAGTACATGATCTCCTTTGTGTTCTTACTAATACATGAAGAACTTTGCGATAGTGTATGATCCTTGCCCCGGTGAAAGTAAAGGTATCATACGCAATTTAAAAAGGGTGATAATTTTTGTGAAATTTGTTTTAAAAGTTATAATGAATTTAACACAGGCTGTGGTTTACAGTCTACTCTACCAATTTTCAACTAGTAAGAGTTTTTTCGCTTGCTCAACTTGAATACGGGACCTATGTTAAATCGTCGGTCTCCCATAGGGATCAGAAACACGATCTCACCTACACTGAGATCTATGATCTCTAAAATATTATTCAGATCGCTCCACGCATTAAATGAAGTGAGTATTTTTTGTGCAGAGGCAAACACCTTACCTCCACGACACATATACCCCCCTCCCTCCTATTCCCTCCCATCTCTCTCTCTCTCTCCCTCCCCCCCTCAGTTTTCAAAATTTAAATCTTTTTTATTTTGTTGAGATTTTCCAGCATCACATTTAAACTTGTAAAGCATGAAAATAAATGACTCATTTTATGTAATCTTTAATCAGAGCGTCCACGAACTATTTTCTTTATCGTTTCCCGGGTAGTCGTGGTGAGAAGTCCAGGTGTGGTTTCCCAGCTAGCGCTCATGGTTAAGTCAGAGCCAAGTATTAAATTTGGGTCTTGGGCTCAGTTAAGAATTATGGGAAATCAGACAACAGCTACACCACGTGACCTCGCATTCCAGTATTGATGTATACAGACGAATTCATTTTAAAATTAACACAAAATGCTAAATCAAGGTTATATTATGCAACAAGTTAGTTTAACAATAAGGAATATCAATATTATGAATATTTTTCACCAATAAAATAACCATAGACTCACAGAATTGAGTAAAATTGCAAAAAAAAAGCTTGCAGTGTTCTATCAAACATCTGTAATTTCCAGCCCCTTTTTTAATCTTGGTCAGGGGAAACCCGGGCACTTGTCTGACCTAGTTATCTAGAGTTGCTGGTTAAGTCCAGTCGTGATAAAAGTCCGGCTTTTGGTTTCAACGCGCATGGTTAAATGTGTTGGGAAGAAGTCTGGCTGTGGTTTCTTTAGCGGAATGCGTAATAGAACCTTAGCAGCTCAACATCAAGAAAGGGAGGCAGGAAAGACGCTAGCTGTACAAATTTCATTATGAAGATTAAAAATAAAATTCGTTCAAAAAAATTTTCATCATTTTCCCAAAATTTCATCAGAGAATCTCAGGTGTTCAGGAGTTCATGCACTACCACTTCCCCATAAGAAAGAGATTGGAGCAACACTTCTACTCACCAAAGTGCAGTGATGATAGTCCCATTAATCAATAAATTTCTTCCATAGGTTTTGTCTCTCTATAGCAATTCCTTTCCAAAATGATTTGTTCATTATGTTAATAATAAATACTAATTCCCCTGCACCATTATAGGTTACATAGGAACTGGGGAAATTTCTCCATGCCGCTCTATCATGGGCAACTCGTTCAATCTCCTCCGTGGAACTGATACCGATATTTCTTGCCTCTCTCCGCAAAGTTCGTTTCAGGGTCTCCTTAGGTCGTTCTGTTTTTTTTGCGTTCCACTTCAATGCCTGCTTGACATTTGTTGATCATTTTTCTCTAGGTATGTCAGCATATCCTATCTTCTTCTAACAGTTGTTACTAGGTTGAAGCATTTCTTTCTAGGTATGTCCAGATAAGTATTTTCTCCATCTTCTCCTTTCTATAACAGTTGTTACTAGTGGTTGACCAGACATTTCTTCTCAAGGTATGTCCAACATATCTCCATCTTCTCCTTCTTATAACAGCTGTTACTAGTGGTTGACCAGATATTTCTTCTCAAGGTATACCCAACATATCTCCATCTTCTCCTTCTTTTAACAGTTGTTACTAGTGGTTGACCAGATATTTCTTCTCAAGGTATGTCCAACATATCTCCATCTTCTTATAACAGCTGTTACTAGTAGTTGATCAGATATTTCTCTGATTTCATTACTTCTCCTGAATTCGTTCCATTTTATGTTCATTATTATTCGCAGATATATATATAATATAGAGAGGGGGGAGAGGAAATATATCTGTAATATTTTCGTGGAAAAGAAAGAATACAGAGTTTCATGAACAGAAAAAAGATAAAAAAACAAGTTTTAGGAAACTAGACATGAAGAAACAATTATTAAGAGAAATAAAATTCAGACAAGTAAAGTATTTTGGAAATATAAAAAGAAAGCCCATGATAAAATCTTTACAGAGGGTTGAGGGCAGAGCAAGAGGAAGACGAGAGATGTGGGAGGAAACTTTTAAAAAATGGACAGGTTACAGTCTGCAGTGTGCAACACCCAAGGGGAAAGAAGAGGATACTGGGGTTTCATTGCAGCCAACCTTCGATGGAAAATCGCACCTGATGATGATGATTTTCCAGACATCTATGTCCCTTATGCCGAACATATACAAATGAATGTCAGTATTATGTGTTTTATGTTTGCAAAGAATGGGTGAAATAACAAATGATGTAATTCAATAGGACGATAAATATCCTGAATGACAATATTCCCCCCATAATAAACCGACACACGACGTAATGTTTGCACACTTGCACGATTGTGAATTTGTAGAGCGTTTAAGTATGGACTTGTGTGTGTATGTATGTGTTTCAGACTATGTGTGTGTGTTTTGGGACGATTGTGGTATGTGAGAATGTCTATAAGCGAGATTTTGTATACTGTGAGGGTTGTAGCTGTAACACTGTGTAGATGTTTTGCCATGTCCGGTACTGCCTGCCCTGTTCGGTATTGTTGTCATTTCGGTACTGTCTACCCTGTCCGGTACTGTCTATCCTTTCCGGTAGTGTCGACCCTGTTCGGGGCTCTATCTGCCCTGTTTGATACAGTCTGCTTTGTTCGGTACTGTCTGGCTACCTGGGGTTCTATCTACCCCGTCCAGTACTGTCTATCCTTTCCGGTAGTGTCGACCCTGTTCGGGGCTCTATCTGCCCTGTTTGATCATCGCTTTGTTCGGTACTGTCCTACCTGGGATACTATCTACCATGCTCGGTACTGTCTATCTACCGGTCCGGGACTGTCAGCCCTGTTCGGTACTATCTACCCGGTCCGGTATAGTCTGTCCTGTCCGGTACTATCTACCATATTCGTTACTGTCAGCCATGTTCGGTACTATCTACCATGTCCGGTGCTGTCTGTCCTGTCCGATACAGTCTGCCCTGCTTGTTGCTACCAGTCTGTGTGATTGTGTCATATCAGTAAAAAATAACATCAAGAGCACTTACTCAGTTGCACACTAATGAATGGTGAAACTGACTATCGTAACACATAGATCATTCGCATATCGAATCAGACACAATATAATTGTGGGTCCAGTACCACACTCGACGTTCTACAAGAGAGGAAAGTAATTGGTCCTCTTTCCTCTTGCACACTTGGGTCTAGAAGTGTGAAGATGACAGGCCATCTCATACCCTGTGGTCTGAAAAAGCTACAGTACAATTGTGCTTACTTTATCTTCACCTTTTACCCTTCACCCTCACCTCTAGTGATGGATACGTCCGCAACCAAGGTCTTCCAAACTATCCTATCCAATGCCATATTTTCCAGATCTCTGCACTCTCTCTCCATTTTCTTGCATTTCTTCTCTAACTCTCGTCTCCAGGCGTGCCTCGTTCTTCCCTTACCTCCATTACCCTGGGGGTTCCATAGAATGAACTGTCTCGTGATGCTGTCTCTTCAGTGTACTATTTATGGCACTAATGAATAAATTGTGCCTGTGCCCGAAAGAGAAACAAAGAATAGTAAAACTGTAACCTTTAAGGCATGTGGTAAGAGGCGTCTGACGTAGGCCTAGGAAACTACCCTAGTAAATTTTTTTCCCCCGATCCAGAAGCACTTTTTAGCTCTTCTGTTCAGTGCCATGGACATCGTAACCCTTCGGTTCGGTGCCACGAACACCGGGAATCTGGAGAACCTGTGGCTTTTTCTGCCAGCCCGCGGAATTGAACCCGCACTCACAGGGGCTTGTCACCCGTAGTCCAACGCGCTACGAACACGCTGGGTAGGCGGGCACCCTAGTAAATAAAAATCATCGCATAAATCTGATGTGCTGGTCTACGTTTAGACACATAACTGCACAACGTACAATCGCTCTTACTCTCAGATCACATACAGATCACAAAGAGTGGTTTAACAAGTTGTCAATATGGAGCGTCTAAAGAAGAAGAAGAATATCAATGAAATCTGAATACAAGTTAACAAATATAAACAGATAACATAGAAGTACATATTAAATCTGAGAAATATGAAAATAAAATTTCAAAGTCTAGACAAAAAGATTGTGTGTGAGATTTTGTCAGTCCATAATGTTAGACCGTCCAGACTCCGATATCGTCTACCATTATCTGACTTTTACTAATTTTCTTATCATTTTCTTTATTGTCGGAATCATATTCCAGCGCTTAATTTATTAGGGGAGGATCGAAAGTTAGAAAACGCACAGTTTTTGTATCATCCTCTTCATCATCATTATTATCGTAAGCAACATTATCAGCATCATCGTCATCATCATCACCATCATCATCACCATCATCATCATCATCATCATCATCATTATCACTGTCATCAGCATCATCATCCTCGTATCATCTTCAGCTTTATCATCGTCATCATCATCATTATAGTCATGACTATCATCATCAGCACCATCATGGCCATAATCATTACTATCGTCATCATCATCAACAATATCATCATCTTCGCGCCATCCAAACCATACTGCGAGCCTGTACATCGGCACAGATGAGCGAATGAGTTAACAGACACCATGAACATCAGGCTGTCAATATTCTGAAAACAAAAAGAAGAAATCCACTATAAACAAATTTCACTTGACCACTGCTATTCATTTCCTGGACACCTAGTTTATCTTTGCGTGGGACAATAACAAATTGCAGACGAAGGTGCAAATATATCGAACCTGTGTAATTAGCTTTTACGATAGGGCTAGAAACATGGACAGCCTACTTAAGGCACCAGAGGAGACTTAACATCTTTCACCTTCGAAGTCTCCGCAAGGTTAAGAACATCAGGTGGTACGACAAGATAACTAACTCTGAAGTACTGCAACGTGCAAACTTGTCTTCCATCATGGGCATGCTCAGCAATAGAAGACTTAGACGGCTTGGGCATGTGGGAAGAAAGGACAATTGTGGCATTCCAAAACAAGTGTTGTTATGTCAACTTTCAAAGGGGAAGAGACACCAGGGCAGACGACTTCTCAGATATAAGAATCGCCCGAGTGGCTACTGGGGCCCAAATTTGGGGTGTAAAGAATAGAACCACTGTTACCTGCCACGCATGTCGTAGAGGCGGCTAAGGAGGTTTGGCTGAAATCGGATGCATGTGTCCTAAACGTGTAGAAGTCTATGCGTTTAGAGGCCTACAAACCAATGTGCAACGTATAAACGTTCTTGGCAAA
>JADZMA010001370.1:0-20579 GCA_020796225.1 Arion vulgaris
AAAAAGGGGAGAAAAAGGGGGAAATTTTAAAACAGCCTAAGAAAACCAATCGAAAATTAAAAAAAAACCCAAAAACCCCCAAAACCCCCCAAAAAAAAAAAAAAAAAAAAAAAAAAGGAAAAAATTTTTTCCCAAAGAAAATTAAAAAAAACCCCCTTTTTTAAAAAAGGGAAAATTTAAAAAACGGTGGTAAACCAAAAAAAAGGTTTCAAAAGAAGTTTTTAATTTTTTACCAAAACATAAAAATTTTGAAGCAAAAAAAATTTTACACGAAACTTATTGAAAAGGGTTTTTTCAGCGCGGGTTTCGGGAAACAAAGGTTTTTGTCAAGCCAAAGAAAAATTGGGGGGGAAAAAATGTTATTTAAGAAAAAAATTTAAAAAGGGGAAAATAAATTATGGAAAAAATTTCAAAAAAAAAGATTTTCTTAAAAAATGAAAATTATTTAAAAAACCCCAAAAAAAAAAAAATTTTGAAGAAAAAAAGTTTTAAAAAGAGGAGATATTAATGGAATTCGAGAAAATATAAAAAAATTTTTCGGAAATTAAAAAAAAAAAATTTTTCGGGGGGAAAGTAAAAAAGGGTTTTCGGGAAAATTAAAAAGGAAAAGGAAAACCGGGAAAAAAAAAAAAGTTTATTTTTTTAAAATAAAGTTTTAAAATTTAGAAAAATTTTAAAAAAATGAAGTTTTTAAGAAATATTGGGAAAAACTTATGAGTTTAAAAATTTTTTTAAAGGTTATTATATTTAAAAAATGGAATTTTTTTGTAAAATAAAAGGTTTTGGGGGATTTTAATTTGGGGAAAATTTAAAGAGATAATATAAAAGAAAAAAAACTTTGGAAATAATAAAAGGAAAGGGTTTTTTTACAATTATAATAAAACTTTACCATTAAAAAAAAATTTTTTTTCAAATAAAAATAAAGAAATTTTTTTTAAATTTGAATCCATTTTAAATTTTTATTGGAAATACCAAAGGGGTTTTTGGGTTTTTAAATTTTAAAAATGCAAATTTTTTTAAAAATTTTTCCCTGGGGAAAGAAAAAAAAAAAAAAGGTTTTTTTTGGGGGAAGAAAAAAAATCATACAAAAATAAAGAAGGGAAATTTCAGTTAAACCCCCGGTGACCAAAATTGCAAAACCGGTGAGAGAATTGTAACCCCGGGAGAATTGCAAAAACCGGTGAGAGAATTGCAAAAACCGGTGAGAAAATTTGAAACCAACGGGGAAAATTTTGGGAAAAACTGGTGAGAGATATTGAAAAACCGGGAGAGATATTGAAAACCCGGGAGAGATATTGCCAACTGGTGAGAAAACAACAATTGGGAGAGATTTTAAAAATAAAAATATTGAAACCTGGTGAGAGATTTTTAAAAAAATGGTGAGAGATAGTCAGAAGATAAAAAAATTAAAAATAGTTTAAAATAAAGGCCCGGAAAAATGCGGACAAAAAAAAAAACAACACAGCCAAATTTTTAGTTTTAAAAACCCAAAAAGGAAAAAGGGAATAAAAAGAGTCCCCTTTTAAAAAAAAAAGGGTTTAAAAGGGTTTAAAGAAAGGAGGTTTTAGGGGTTTACTTTTTAGGCCAGCCCCTTTTTCCGCCCAGAATTGAAAAAAAGACGAACTCCAGTTCCAAAAAATTTCCATTTTTGGGAAAACGGGCACTGGGAAAAAATTGGGGCCCGGGACTAAACCCCCGGACCTTCGATAAAAGGGTGGAGGGAAACCACTTAGACCCCCCCTTAAAACAAAAAAATCCCCCCCTTTAAAACAAAAAAAGTCATTAAAAAAAGGTTTTAATTTACTAATCCGATGGAAAATGAAAAACAAAAAAAGAGAGAAAAGTCGGTTCCCTTTTTGGGAAAAAAGAAGAAAAAAAGGAATTACAATCCCATATAGAATAATTCTTCATTTGATGTGAACATAAAAGCATTAATAAAAAAGAATAGAAAATTATTAAAAGGCCCAAAAGAGATGGTTTTATAGAAGAAGATAAAAAATATCATGGACATACAAGATAAAAAATGAAAATTTTCCCAAGAAAGCAGGCCCCAAGGGAAAAGTATCAAAAAAAAATCAACTTTTCTACAGAAAAGGGCCCTATTGGGCCGGGGTCGGCCCCCCCAAAAACCAAAAGGAATAACTTCCCAGAATAGACAAATAATAAAATACCCAAAACCATGTTTTTCCCTGAAAATTTGTGCTGGTCCCACTAACGACCACGAGCCCCTTACAGACTTTTTTTTTTGAGAAGCGAAATTTGAATAGATTGTGTCAACTGGCAAGATAAAAAGGGGAAAAAGATAGAGGTCGACAGAGGAAAGATTGGGACCGTTTAACATCATGGATTCAATTTAAATGGACAGAAATCATAGGGCGGGCAGAGAGTTGGAAAAAACATTTAAACTACTTTCTGATGAAAGCCTTTATGATGATGATGTCCAAGAACCAAAAGAAAAAAGGAAGGAAAACCTTAACCCGAACAAACACCAATGTCGTATTCTTTTCGTAAGCAATATCTACATCTACTATATTTTGGGCGCTTCTTTGTTACCCCAAAAGGGTTTGTTTGGGTTTTTTTGTTAAAACCGGGGGAAAAGCCAACGCCCCCAAGTGGGATTTTCCTGTGGTGTTGGCCACAAAGGAACCAAAAAAATAGTACCTCCTACAAGGCATAGTAAAAGGCGACGATGGAGGGCCCAGGGGTTTCCTTAGTTAAAAATTAAAAATGGGGTTGCAAGGGGTAAATGGACAACGTACAATCGTTTTAAGGGCCCCGTCACATCAACCCCCCAAAATGGTTAGCGTGGGCGATATAGAGGGGCCCGAAGAAGAAGAAATTTTTATACTGTTTTAACATTTCACATGGGGAACCGTTTTAACATTTCACATTGGGTACTGCCCAAAACTTTTCATTTTTACTTTTCAACGCCCACATGTTTTTGGGTTTTCTGTTTCAACCCCCTTTTAAGAACGTTTAACCTTTTCCCTTTTGGGGTCTGTTTTTAACACTTACATGGGGGATACCGGGTTTAACCTTTCCCCATGGGATACGTTTTTCCTTTCAAGTGGGGAAAATTTTTTCAACACTTTCCGCTTTGAATTTTTTCAACACTTTTACATGTTACTTTTTTCAACGCCCCCTTTCACATGTGGGGGAAAAGCCAACACTTTTCTGTGGGATACGCCAAACGTTTTACATGTTTGGGGTACCACCAAAATTTTCACATTTGGGGAATTTTTTAACACTTTTACAGTGGGATACGCCCAAAACTTTTACATGGGGAACCGTTTCCCCTTTCAAATGGGGGAACCAAAAAGGGAACCAAAGAAAACCCCTTAACCTACAACATACAAAGGCAATATAACCAAAATTTTCCCCAAAAATAAAAGAAAATCTAGTAGGGGCCCAATTTTTTAAGGGGGAAAATGGAAAGAAAACTTTTGGAATCAATACAAAAACTTTAAAAGGCAAAGGGGAAAAAGAAGAAAAACCCAAATTTTGGGGGATTTTTTAAAATTTAAGGGAACGCCATTTAACATTTTATGTTTAACCCCAAGGGGAATATTTTCAACCTTTCCAGGGAAAACGAAGGGATCGCAAACACCACGGGAAGGTTAAATTTTAAGGGTCTTTTTGGTTTTCCGGGGAATTTTTTTAAATTTGTTTAAACGCAAACCCGGGAACGAACCTTTAAGGGGGTTTTAAAGTTTTTCTGTTTAAGCACTTTGGGGGAAAAACCCCCAAAATTTTAATTTCTTTTAACTTTTACTGGGGGTTTTTTAAAACCCCAAATTTATATTTTTAAAATTTCCATTTTTGGGGGAAATTTTTAACTTTTCCCCACATTTTGGAAACTTTTTAAACATTCCCCACATGTGAAACGTTAAACAAAAACTCCACTTTTTAAAAACTTTTGGAACGTAAAACCCACATGGGGGAAATTTTTAAAAAAAGTTTTTTTTCCCAAAAACAGGGGGAAATTGTTAAACAGAAATCCCACATGGGGGAAACCCCCGGGGGAAACTTTTAAAAATTTTACATTAAAAATTTAAAACCAGAACCCACATGTGAAACCCAAAAACAGTTCCCATGTGAAATGTTTAAACGTTATTTTCAACAATTGAAATTTGAAACATTCTCACAGGGAAAAGCTTAAACAGTACCCCAAAAATTTAAAGTTTTGGGGAAACAGAACCCACATGTGAAAAGGGGGAAAAGAAACCACATGTAAAATTTTTTAAAAAAGTAAACCCCAATGGGAAAGTTTAAATTAGAAAATCCCAAACATTTTAAATGTTAAACATTCCCACATGTGAAACCCCCCTTTAACGGGTTTTAACACTTTAAATGTTAAAACCCAGAAATCCCACAGTGAAATGTTAAAAAAGTACCCCAAACATTTAAATTTTGGGAAAAGTAACCCCTACATGTAAAATGTTGAAACACATTAATTTTGAAAGGGGGTTAAAACCCCAATATCCCACAGGGGGAAAGCGTTGAAACCCCAAAAAAACCCACTTAAAGGCGGTTGGGAAAACATATAACCCCCCAATTGGGAAATTTTTAAAAAATTTCCCACATTGAAATTTAAACGTATCCCAACATTTAAAGGGGGGGGAAACGTTTAACACTTTGAAAGTTGTTAAACCAATTATAACACTTAAGTGTTGAAACAGTATAACCCCCAATGTGAAATTTTTAAAAAAAGTATCCTAACATTTAAATGTTAAAACCCAACCCTTTTCACATGTGAAAATTTGTTGAACATTTTCCCCTTCACATGGGGGGAAATTTTTAAAAAAAGTATCCCAAACATTAAAGGGGGTTGAAACAGCTTTAACCAACATAAAAGTGGGGAAACATATAACCAAAAATTTAAAGTTTTTTTAAACATTAATACTTTTTAATGAAAGGTTGAAATTTTATAATTAAACTTTTAATGTGAAAGTTTGAAACAGTATCCCACATGTGAAAGTGTTGAAACAGTATAACACATGTGAAAGTGTTGAAACAGTACCCCACATGTGAAAGTTTTGGGAAACAGTATCCCACATGTGAAAGTGTTAAAACAGTATAACACATGTGAAAGGGGGAAAAGACCCCCACAGGGAAAGTGTTGAAACAGTATAACACATGTGAAAGTGTTGAAACAGAAAAACACATGTGAAAGTTTTGGGAAACAGAATAACACGTGAAAATTTTGAAACAGTATAACAAAATGTGAAAGTGTTAAAACAGTATAACACATGTGAAAGGGGTATCCCAATGTAAAAAGTGTTGAAACAGTCCCCCACATGTGAAAGTGGAAACAGTACCCCAAATGGAAAGTTTTGGGAAAAGTATCCCACATGTGAAAGTTTTGGGAAACAGTATAACAATGTGAAAGTGTTAAAAACAGATAAAAATGTGAAAGTGTTGAAACAGTTTTCCAAATTGAAAGTGTTGAAACAGTATCCAACATGTGAAAGTGTTGAAACAGTATAACACTTTGGAAAGCGGAAACAGTATAAGAATGTGAAAGTGTTAAAACAGTATAACACAGGGAAAGTGTTGAAACAGACCCCACATGGGGAAAGTGTTGAAACAGATAACACAGGGAAAGTTTTGGGAAAACAACTTACATGGGGAAAAAGGGAAACAGACCCACAGGGAAAGTGCGAAAATATCCCACATGTAAAAGGGGAAACAGTACCCCACATGTGAAAGCGTTAAAACAGTATCCACATGTAAAAGTGGAAAACAGTACCCCACATGGGGAAAGTGTTGAAACAGTATAACACTTGTGAAAGTGGAAACAGTACCCCCACATGTGAAAGTGTTGAAACAGTATCCCACAGGAAAGTGTTGAAACAGTACCCTCACATTTGAAAGTGTTAAAACAGTACCCCACAGGGAAATTTTAAAAAACAGTACCCAAAATGTGAAAGTGGGGAAACAGTACCCCCACATGAAAATTTTGAAACAGTATCCAACATGTGAAATTTTGGAAACAGTATCCCACATGGGGAAAGTGTTGAAACAGTACCCCAAATGTGAAAGTTTTTGAAACAGTATCCAACATGTGAAAGTTTTGGGAAACAGTACCCCACATGTGAAAGTTTTGGGAAACAGTATAACACATGTGAAAGTGTTGAAACAGTATAACACATGGGGAAAGTGTTAAAACCCGAAAACATGGAAAGTTTGGAAACAGTACCCCCATATGTGAAAGTGTTGAAACAGCCCCTTCCATGTGAAAGTGTTAAAACAGTATCCCAATGAAAGTGTTGAAACAGTATCCCACATGTGAAATTTTAAAAAACAGAAACACATGTGAAAGGTTTTGGGAAACATATAACACATGTGAAAGTGTTAAACAGTATCCAACATGTAAAAAAGTGGAAACAGTATCCAACAGGGAAAGTGTTGAAACAGTATAACACATGTGAAAGCGTTGAAACATATAAAAATGTAAAAGGGTTGAAACAGTTTTAACACATGTGAAAGTGTTAAAACAGATCCCAATGGAAAGGGGAAACAGTATAACACATGTGAAAGTGTTGAACAGTCCCCCACAGTGAAAGTGTTGAAACATATCCCACATGTGAAAGGTTAAACAGTACCCCACATGTGAAAGGGAAACAGTCCCCCACAGGGAAAGGTTAAAACAGTATCCCACATGTGAAATTTGGGAAACAGTATCCCACATGTGATAGTGTTGAAAAACAGTATAACACTTTAAAAAAATTTTGGGAAAACAGTATCCCACATGTGAAAGTGTTGAAACAGTAT
Source organism: Arion vulgaris (assembly GCA_020796225.1). Taxonomy (NCBI): domain Eukaryota; kingdom Metazoa; phylum Mollusca; class Gastropoda; order Stylommatophora; family Arionidae; genus Arion; species Arion vulgaris. The sequence continues at coordinate 6,775 of JADZMA010001370.1, forward strand.
CCCACATGTGAAAGTGTTGAAACAGTACCCCACATTTAAAAGGGGAAACAGTACCCCACATGGAAAGTGTTGAAACAGTATCCAACATGAAAGTGTTGAAACAGATCCCACATGTGAAAGTGTTGAAACAGTATCCAACATGTGAAAGTTAAAAACAGTATCCCACATGTGAAAGTTTTGGGAAACAGTACCCCACTTTGGGGAAAGTTTTGGGAAACAGTATCCCCATGTGAAAGCGTTAAAACAGTATAACACATGTGAAAGTGTTGAAACAGTATCCCACATGTAAAAAAGCGTTAAAACAGATCCCAAATGTGAAAGGGGAAAATATCCCACAGGGAAAGTGTTGAAACAGTATCCCACATGTGAAAGCGTTGAAACAGTATCCCACATGTGAAATTTTGGAAGCAGTTTTCCAACATGTGAAAGTGTTGAAACAGTATCCCACATGTGAAAGAGTTGAAACAGTATAACACATGTGAAAGGGAAACAGTATTCCACAGGGAAAGCGAAAAAACAGTATAAACAGTGAAAGTGTTGAAACAGTACCCCACATGTGAAAGTGTTGAAACAGTATCCCACGGGGAAAGTGTTGAAACAGTATAACACATTTCTTCTTCTTCGAACCCCTTTTATATCGACACTTGCAACCACTTTGTTAGATTTTATGTGATCTGAGCCTAAGAGCGATTGTATTGTGCCAGTTATGCGCCCCAAATACAAGCCCATCCGATTTCTACGAGGGCTTTTATTTACTAAGGTAGCTTCCTAGGTCCTCCATTCAGTCGCCTTTACGATATGCCTTGTAGGTTGCAGGGGTATTTATTTTTTGGGTTTCCCCTTTTGGGGCCCAAACCACACGGAAAACCCCACATGGGGGGGTTGAAACAGTATCCCACATGGGGAAAACCAAAAAAAACCAAACTAACTTCTATTGGAAAACAAGAAGCGTCGTAAAAAGGAAGAGATGATATTGAAGACGGGAGATAAACAGACATTGAGTGTTTGTTTGGGATTATTAGGCTTTTTCCTTTCCTTCTTCTCCCCATTTAGTTTTTGGACATCATCATCATCATGACATGTCATCAGAAAGGTTTATCATGTTTTTTTCTACAACTTTTGTCTCTTTGTTCCAGCTATGTTTTTGGATACAGTTATGGTGCCAACCATGATGTTAAACTGTCTACAATCGTTTTAATTGTCGACCTCATCTTTCCCTTGTATTTTTGCCAGTTGACAAATCTATTAAAACCCTTACTTCTCAAAATAAGTCTGTACAGTGGCGGCTCGTGGTCATTTTTCTTGGTGGGACCAGACACAAATTTTGGGGAAAAATCAGGGTTTTTTGGAGTATTTATAATTATTTTTCATTCGGGGAAGTTATTCCATTTTTGGGTTTTTTTAAAGGGGGGCCCCACTGGCCCAATGACGAGCCCCCCCCGTGTCTGTAGAAAGTTGTTTTTTTTTTCCCGATACTTTCCATAAACGATCTGGTCTCGCCTGCTTTCTTGAGAACATTATCATTTGTTATCTTTTTGGGTCCATGATATTTTCATCATTCTTCTATAAAACCCCACTTTCCTTCAGCCTTCAATAATTTACATTCTTGTTATTAATCTTGTCCATGATTCACATCAATATGAGAGAATTGATTCTATATAGCATTGTAATACTCTTTCACTTCTCATGAAATGCTTTTATTACACAACAAGATTTTCATTTTTTAGAAAGTTGCCTTAGACGGGTTGATTTTACTTTTTATTTGTATTTTACTTTTTACCATTTGGGTGTAATTATTATACTTTTAATTTTTTGGGAATGACTTTTCTTGTTTTAGAGGGGGGGGGGCCCTTTTTTGTTTTAGAGGGGGGGTGGCTAAGTGGTTAACCCTTTCCCCTTTGGGAGTCGAAGGTCGGGGGCCGGGAGCCCGGGACCGCCCCATTCGTTCACGAGTGCATTTTTTTCCAAAGACCCCAGGTTTGTTGCGGGAACTAGGGGAGTTCGTGTTTTGTGCAATACTCTCGGCGGGGTTTCTGGGGAAAAGGGGACGGGAGCTGTATGGGGAAAAACCCTGCAATGAAGTCCACCCCTTTGGTTTTTTTAAAACCCCTTTTTAAACCCCTTTTTGTTTTAGAGGTGCCTTTTAATAATCATCCATTTTTTTTGGGTTATTAATACAAGAAATTTGTTGCTGTGTTGTTTTTTTCTGTCCGCGTTTTCCATTGCTCATTTGATTCTATTGAAAACTTTTTTGGGAATAAGTCTTTATCATTCCCGACAATATCTCCCACCATTTGTTGCAAATCCCCTCACCAGTTGTTGAATATCTCTCACCAGTTGTTGAAATCTCTCACCAGTTGTTGCAATATCTCTCACCAGTTGTTGCAATTTTCTACCAGTTGTTGCAATATCTCCCCACCAGTTGTTGCAAATTCTACCAGTTGTTGCAATATTCCCACCAGTTGTTGCAATATCTCTCCCCAGTTGTTGCAATATCTCTCACCAGTTGTTGCAATATCTTTTCCCCGTTGTTGCAATTTTCCCCTCACCAGTTGTTGCAATATTTGAGATCCCCTTTTTGGGGGGATCTTAACTGTTATTCCTTTCTTCTTTTTTTTGTATGATTTTTCTTCCCCATATTTTTTTAAAACAGATTTGACATACCATTGTTTGTAGAACTTTTTATTATTTTTCCCTTTCATGGTTTCTACCATTGAAAGAATTTTTTCACTTGCAGCTGTTAAGACAATATCATCAGCATATCTTCCATTACTTATGTCCTCCAATTATTATCCCTAGTTTGTTATCTATTTCTCATATTATATTATCATCGTACAGTAAGACATCTCTATTATATTATCATCGAAAGGTAAGACATCTCATTATTTTCCCAATGTACAGCAAGACTTTTTATTATATTATAAATGTAGCAAGATTTTCATTATTTTAAATATCTACAAAAACTTTAATTATATTATCATCGTAAAAGTAAGCCCTTTTTTTATTAAAATTATCATCAAAAATTTCTTTTTATATGCCAAATGTACAGTAAGACTTCTATTATATTATAAATGTACAGTAAGACTTCATTATATTCTCATCACAGTAAGACTTTTTATTATATTATCATCAAAGGGTAAGACTTCATTAATTATCATCACAGAAATTTTCTATTTCTCTTATTATATTCTCAATGTACAGTAAGACATCTCTATTAAAATTATCATCGTACAGTAAGACTTCTATTATAAAAATTTTTGTACAGTAAGATTTCATTTTCTTATTATATTCTCATCGTACAGAAGATTTTCTATTATTTTCCTAAATGTACAGAAGACTTCTTTATTTCCCCATTAATTCTACCCAAAATAAAGACTTTTTATTATACCTGAAAGCAAGACTTCTATTATATTATAAATTAAAAGACTTTTTTTTATTTCTCTAAATTATATTCTCATGTACAGAAGATTTCCCATTATAATATAAATCGCGTAAGACTTTTTTATTATATTATCATCGTACAGTAAGACTTCTATTATATTTTTCATCACAGTAAGAATTTTCTATTATATTCTCATCTTACAGAAGATTTTCTATTTCATATTGTATTTTTATTGTACAGTAAGACATCTCTATTTCCCTTTATTTCCTCATCGTTACAGTAAGACATTTTAATGACAATACACACGCTTGTGTTCCCCCGAAAATTTCCCTTGGCAGTATACTGCCCAAAAGTTTTTTTTCAAAAATCAATGATATTCGTGAAAATTTCACTTTGTCATTCCGAACATTGTTCTATTCTGTTTGTGCTAGTGAAAATGCAATCTATGCAGTGGCGTATGTAACTTTTTCCCAACCTGCAAGCTCTGTTCTTAGATATTGATTTACCGCCCGGTTGGGTCTGTGTACAATCATTCTGCCGATGACTTTGTTAGACACTGAGATAAAAAATGATTGTTCTTAAATTTTTGTGACCTTTTGGGAGGGTAATATATATCTTCTTTTCTCTTCCACTATTTATTTTTTATAGATGGGGGGAGGGGGTGAGTTTGTGGGTGCTTGTTCTAATAATGCACTTTGTAAGCTGTTATTCGGTTTCTTATGGCTGTTCTTGATGCCACGCTCCATCGTTTGTGTGGTCCCCCTTTGCTATGTACCCCATTATATTTTTTCTGTGGGTTTCCTGTGGTAAACGACCCGGGGCATTTTTTCACAGGTGTTAAAACCCCATTTAATGTGTTGTTCTTTTTTTAATTGAGACGGGTTTTCCCCATCCAGTCTTCTTTCATAAGCATTTTGCTTATGTGATACGGCCCTTTGGGACAATTTTTTCTAAAGTCACGCTTACTATGAATGAAATGTATATATGAGTCCAGCAATGTTGTCAATGATGCTACAAATAAGAAAGAGAAAATTGAGATATTTTGATATAAAAAGACATGAAGGGCTGGAGAAAAATTATCATGGAAGGAGGCATACCGGCAAAGAGAAAGAAAAGAAGACCACGGAGAAGATGGATTCAGGATATAACTGATGTTTTGAACATGACAGCTGCAGAGGCAGGACATCTACCCCATGAGAGAGAAAAATTTCCCGGGGGACTGTTGTGGTGGAAAAGTTCTGGGGACAAGCTATTTGATGACGAAGGGTTTTTCTTTTTAAAGTTGCAAACGTAGTAGTTTTTATTTATAAAAGGTAAAACTCAAAAATATAACTTTTTTGAAAAACATAAAAGTGATATATGACACCAATTTGGATCTATGTACTATGTTCGTTCCAAAATTCGTGATCCCCCCCAAGGTTTAATTTGTACAAAACAATTTGATGGATAAAAAGAAATTTTTTGCAAGCAGTCTTATATACCTCACGACGTTACGATCCATGTTAAACTAATTGGTAGGTGGGAAGGATAAAAAATTTTTTGTTATGTTTTTTGGGAAAACACAAAAAATGATTATCAAAGTTTAGAATTTAAGAAATACAAAAAATGGTGGCAAATTTTTTTGGAAAGGGGTCCCCCTTATTACATATTAAAAAAAAGCAATGTGACAGGGTTAGTTTTTTTCATGAGCGTTTTTTATGTTGATATTATTTTTGGGGATCAAATTGGGGGTCCTTTGGTAGTTGTTGCCAGTGCCGGGATTGTGAGGAAATTTGGGGAAAGGGGAAAGGCTTTGGGTTTTAAAAAATTAGTTTCATCTGAAGAGCCGAAGAGATTGACCACTGCTGGGGCTGGAGAAAATGCAAACCATCCCCTTCCAATATGCCCTTCTTCTCGGAGCACCATGCCCCACATTTGTTCCATTTCTATATCTATTTTTGCGAGGGCATCACGTTTAAGACTTTTAAATCACGAAGTTTAAAAAGTCTTGTTTACTGCCAACTTGCCCTTTTGGACTGCACCCCACAAAAGTTCAAGGGGATTGAGATGTAATGGAAAGGGTTTAATCGAAGAGAAGTGGGCCGTGTCAGCAATGACTTTATCGATTATAAAAATCTTTTACTTCTTAGTTGGCCCACCAGTTGCAAAAACTCAGTTTTGAAATTGTTGCAACAAAAAGATATATTTTCTTTTGGGAAGCCACGCCAAGATGTCTTTTTTTTGTGCTTGATGAGGTGGGGGAAATTTTTTGTGCATGCGCCACTACATTATGATAGGAGGCATTGTCCATTACAATACACGACGGCCAATCCAGTGCAGGTAGAAGTGTGTTTTTACCAACCAACCCCCCAAAAAAAGTCCGTTCATTTCGGTGTGGTAGTCCCACCATCCGTAGACATGCCGAAAAGAGTTTTACACTACTGTCAAGACTATTTGCTTTGTTTCCCGGGTTGACCCATCCTGGGGTTCCCCCTTTCTGCTTAAAATTTTCCCCTTTTTAGTCCGTCTAGCGAGCCATTTTTTTATCAAAAAAGTATGGTGAGAATTTTACGATTCGTCCACATATACATATCGTAACCTTCCGTCCTATTTTTTGATTCCCCCAGATATTTGCATCGTGCAGCTATTGGGGTGCTTTTCCAACTATATTCCCAAAAAGATTTCCGAAAAGGGAAACCGCTGCACCTAACAACTTCCCTAAGGCGGTTTTATATATATCAAAACACATTGAATTCGGGAGATTATTTCAAAATTTTCTTTGTGTAACCACATCATTTGCCTTAAACATTTTAAGAATTTTCTCACAATAACATCTTTATCGAAATCGCCGCCTTTTCCTTTTGGCCTTTTTTGTGTTCCTTAGTTCATCACCTTTCAGTCCTGTTCTATCCAACGGAAAAAAGACATTCCCACTTATACCAAGAGCATGTTTTGTCTTCCTCTTCGGGCCCCGTGTTGTGATATAAACCACTCCTTTGGCTTCCGAGAAGTATTTTACAGGGCAGTCACCTTTTGCATGGTAAGGGAATTTTTCACTTCAAACTCATTTCTAATACTGATAATAAAAAGACCCTTTCCCCTTTTAAGGGGCAAATAAATGGTTTGTGACACGCCAATGACAATCTTTTCACATACAGTGTTTAACATTTCTGAATTGCAAATGGAACGAATTTGGATCTTGACGTCAATTTCTTCACTTTTGTACCGTTCTTCTTTTTTTTTCGAATCCTGTAGCCTCACAGCGTCAGGTCAGGAACAGATTTCAAAACGGGCCCCAGTATGCGCCTTGTAGATAGTCTCTTTTGTCGCCTCTGTTTTTCTGAGGTCCATCTTTGCGGGGCCCGGGCCTTTTTGTAAAATTGATCGACAGCATTGCCTTTGGGGGCACTGTCTGATGGTAACTGGAAAGGGACCGAACCATTTAATTTGTTGTTTCGATGAAGTTAGTACCGATGTTGTTCCCAATTTTTTCCCGATGTTTCATTTTCAACCGGTCTCTTCTTTTTACACCCAGCATTCTGCGAGACACTTCATCTCTGTTGGACCAGTTTTCTTATCGTTTGACAAAACGTCCAGGTTTTGGGACTGGGGAACATAATTTGGGGGAAAGATTGTGGAAAAACCTCTTTTGTGTTCGGGACGGTTTGCACTTTTAAAAAAATGATTTGCCCTATTTTATTTGATTTGCTTGTTGCATCTGTGTTGAATTTCATTGGGGTTTTTCTTCCATTTGCTGAAAAAAAGCTCCCAAAGGGGAAATCTTTACTTTATTTGGGGAGGGATTATGATGGAAAATGTTGGTGGCTTTCTCTGGCGAAAAGTCATTACTTTGGGTTTTTTTTTGATGGAATTTCCCTGTTGTATTTTGTTACATGCTAACGGAAATCTGTTGATGTGTTGTTGTAGCTGTTCTTCCGTTGTTGATATGATTGCCTGATCGTCTGCAAAAAGAAATTCACTTAAGAGTTCTCCGAGGCTGTTTCCTTTGGAGCTATTTTAACAAATGTTTTCAAGTACGGGTGAATAGCAAGGGGGTAGTAGCAACCTTTTTCTTTCTCCCGACCCTACGTGAAAAATTTTCTGATAATCCTGTATTTGTTCTAACGTACATTGGCTGTCAGATAAAAAGTTCTTTCAAAGGTTGATTAGGTTTAATTAACCCCCCAAAGGTTTTTAGTATTTTTTCCCCCAACTTTGGGCCATCTACGCGGTTTTTTTCATTTTTCCTGGTCCACAAATGGGGAAAAGAGCTGTTTGTCGGATCTGATAGTCCTTTTTACTAACTGTCTGAGGGCAATTTTTGCGGGCTGTACAGCTTTTTTTCTTCCCCGGGAATTCCCCTTTGGGAGCTTTGCTGTGGCTCACGATGAAGGAGCCTTTTTTAAGATTTTGCAGAATATTTTCCCAGTGGCCAGCAGCGCTATGCCCTAACTTTTTTACAGGGCCCCCTTTCTACCTTTCTTTTTCCAGATGAAAAATTTTAGATTTCCCCCAATCTTCTGGTGTTTCTTGTGTAAACCAGACTTGGTGAATAGTCTATGGGGGCCAGCTGATTCCCCCCTTTTTTAGTTCTTTGATTAGGTTTGGCCCATATTGTCTGGGGGTTGTGTTTTATTAGGGGGGGCCCTTTTACAGCATTTCGATTCGATAGTGTTATGCTTTTCCACTTCAAATTACATTTACTGTGTGTTCTTTTGTACCGTTAACATTTTCCCAAAATCATACCAAATCAACATCGCTGTTAAATTAGTAATAACATAAAATTCAAATCTTTCAAAATAAAGTTTTGGGTGGGGAAAAAATTTTTTAACGTCGTCACTGTTAATTATCTAAAATATAAAAAACAAGAAAATTTTTTAATGGATGATTTTATATCGGTCGGAAAAAATAATCAAAAATTTTGGGAATTTGGAAACCATCCCAAAACCGGTTGGGGGGTTGGGGGGGGGGGTTTGGGGAAAAAATCCGAATGTCTCTTCTATTAAAAGTTGCCTGGAAAGTTCTTTTAACTTGCAATTTGGGTAGAGATTTTTTTGTGGGGGGAGAAGGTTTTTTTGTCCTCTGGAGTTTCCCTATGTTGGGAAAAACAATTTTTGGGAGAATTTGTGGGAGTGAGAAGGTTCCCCCGTCCCTGGACGTTTATGGAAACTACAACCCGGCTTAACCAAAGACTTGATATGGTTTTTTTTCTTTTCCCTTTTAAAATAAATTAAAAATTTTTATATTATATTTCACTGTACCGGGGTTTTAAAACCTGCAAAACAATTTCCCCAATATTTCTTATCTTGGGCAACCCCGTTCAATCTCTTCTTTTGGGAAATGAGTCTCTCTCTCGGATCACCGCCCAACCGGGAAAGCCCGATCTCCCCCATAATTTCATTCATATGGGAAAACTGATTCAGCAAAACCTTAGCATTATAATTTTAATTATAAAAAGTCTTTTTCGAGCTTATCTGCAATCCAACTTTTTACGTTATGTTGTCTGTTTTTCTTTTATTCCTTTGGGTTTTTTTTACTTAACAAGGCTGCAAAATCAAAAATATTCTGAGCATTTTGTAGTTGCTTGTAAAATTTATTTAAAATCACCACAACAATGGGGTGCCCACACTTGAACTTTTAAAAAGCATAATAGAGACTTTAGGGTTTTAAATTTTTGAAGATTTTTAAAAAGAATATTTTATCTTTGTAAAAATAAAGTTATATCTATATTAAAAATTTCCGGGATATATTGTAATATTGTCAAGATGATATCAACTGGTTTCAAACATCAAAACCCGGAAATTTTTTCAACCCCATATTATTGCATTTCCCTAACAATAGTTATACATGGTTTTGATATATGCTTCAAGGGGATGATGGAAAAATTAACACTTTTTTTGCAGGTTTTTGGTCCCATGTTCAAATCTTCAATTTAAGTTTGATTTTTCCGAACAACCGCCCCACGTCCATTTAGCCGAATTATAAACCAAAAACAATGGGAAGCAAGGCCAAATTTACATTAATCACATAAATTATTGTACAGATGGTCAAAAAAACTGCTGACCTAACACTTTTATTTCCCAAAAAAAACAAAATGAATCAAAACGGTTTTTTTACTTTTAACTTTTCGAATTTTTTGTTTTTTGTTATATAGCTTTTGGGGGGGGAGAGGAGAGGCCCCCCGGGGTTAATGAAAACGTTTTCTATGCGTTCTGAATGGTATGGGTGCGAATTCGGAACAAGTCGTTCAACATATGAGAATTCAGTTTTATGGGGTAATTCAGTTCATATGAGTAATTCAGTTCATATGAGTAATTTTTTTCCGATCCTTTTTTTTGTTGTTAAAGCTACGGAATTTGTAAATTGTAACCCCTTTGGGAAAGGGGGTTTTCCAAGCCCAGAAAGATATTTAAAATTTTGCAATGAAGGCAAATTTATTTAGATAATTTTCTTTTTATAGCATTTCCCAAAGATGAACGATGCAAAGAAAAATTTTGTATCGTCGAACCAAAATTCAGAAACTATTTTGGTTTTCATACAGTATTTTTCTAGTTTAAACTTTGATTACCGAGTTTAAAGAGAGTACTTTTTAAACACAAAAATAAAGTTTGGGTTTGGGCGTCCATACACTACATGAACCTTTTTTGTACTTCATTTTTTTTTTCCCGTTACTTACTTCTTTTTATCTCAATCTAAACAGCACAAATTTTTAATTAAAATCATATTTATTAATTTATCCAACTAGAGTTTTATTATCTCAATTAAAAAAACAGATTGTTAATTAAAATTATATTTGTTCAATTTGGGCCCGTTTGAGTTTCAATCTCAATTTAAACAGCACAGATTGTTAATTAATAATACATTTGTTCAAGTTTTCCAATTTAAATTTCTATTATCTCAATCTAAATTTTACAGATTCTTAATTAAAAAACATATTTGTTGTTTTCCAACTAGGGGTTTATAAATTTTAGAAGCAAATACTTCTTTAGTGGGAATTTTTAATGAAAATTGTTTTCTATTATATTGTTCTGGGAACAGCTTAAAGTTTTGGAAAATTGGCCCCGTTTTCCCCCGCGTGTTCGTAGGGGTTGAAAGGGGTGACTATCCTCTGTGTGTGCGGGTTCAATTCCCAGGCAAAAAACCCAGATTCCCGATTTACGGTGTTGTAGCACCGAACCGAAGGGGTTTCGATGTCCATGGCACCGAGCCGAAGAGCGAAAAACTCAAGGCCGGGCCGGGGAAAAATTGGCTTTTTAAAAAGTTTAAAAATCAAGGGAAAAATTAAAATCATTTGGTTTTCTAAGATAGACAATTTAAATTTATAGTTGACCCATTGTTTATAATTTGCAATCTAAGTCTGCCTACCTTTAGTCAAATTTCATAAAAGATGTTTTAAAAGGGCTCGTGTCTTCTAACATCATATTAAGGGGAATTTAAATTTTCTTAAAACATCCCTTAAATAAAATATCGCTCTGTTTTATTCTCCTTTTAATATCATTAGTATCAGTGGGGGCTCGTGATTTTTTTTGTTGGTGGGGCCAGACAAAAATTTGCGGAAAAAATCATGATTTTGGGTTAGGTTATTTTTTTAATTCAAAAACAAATACATTACATTTTTTTGGGGGGCCCCCACTTTTTGACACCCCCCTTTGATTATTTTGTTTTATTGGGTGTCTGGTGTGCGGTAAAAAGAAATAAGTTCGATCTTGAATGATATCATAACGGAAATTTTTAAATTTTTTCCCGTAAAAAAAAGGTGATTTATTGGCAGGGGGGGGAAAAAAAGGGTCGGACAACTTCCAATAAAAATTTCAAATTTGTGCCTGCCGGTGTGAAAAGGGCGAACCCTTGCTCTCTCAACTCTCTTGCGGTGCAAAACCCCAGTTCTGCTCGATCCTTTGTCAACCATGATTCGGCCATCAACATCTTCTCCCTCTTTTTCCACAATCTCCCCTTTCCCCTAGTTTGCTAATCCTTTGTTCTAAGCTTCTCTTGGTTTATATCCCCGAAAAACCTTTTTTAATTTTTTTCTTTTAAAAAAATTTTCTTTGTGTGCGGGCCTGTTTTAAAATCATTGTTTTCTTTGTCCTGGATTTTCAGTTTTCCCTCTGAAAAACCATCTCTGTTTTCAAATTATTTATTGATTTTTTTCTTGAATTCTGCCATAAAAAAGTATTTTCAATATGCACGGGAAAGTTGTTGTCTAAAAAACGAACAAATTGATATCAAATCTTGAAACGATGAATATATTTGTTGAAGTTCTTGGACTGAAACCCCCGCGATCAAAACCGTCAGTTTACATAACTTTTTTAAAATTTAAATTTGATTTTTTATTATCTTATCTAAAAACACACCGGTAAAAAAAAGAATTCATTATCTGGAAAAGAATTGGCTTATAAAGTTTTAGCAGGACAAGGGGTTTAAAATTTATTTTCCAATCAAAAATATAAATTTTAAATTCACCTGATATAGTCCTAATAAAAAAGTAAACGGTATTTAATATAATCAAATCAGCGAAATGAAATTTAACCTCAAATCCCATCATCATCATCAATTTTCCTTTCCCCTGAACCTTTGAAGCGTCCTAAAACTCCTGTCTCAAGTTGACGGCTTTGGCAAAGGTCATTCTCAGTTTAAAAAATTTTTTTCCATCTTTTCAATTTTCTTACCTTTCCCCTAAATTATTTTTTCTACCTATTTTTTAATTGTAAAATTTTTAATTTTTTTTGTTTTAAAGCTTTTTAAAAAAACTTTTTTTTTTTTTTTCCCGTCCAGAAGCCCGGGCCCTTTCAGCTTGCCTTTTACATGAACCCCCTTTCCCCTTGGTCCCGACCTAAATCGGGGGAAATCTGTGGTTTTTTCCCATCCCGCGATTAATCCCACCACAGAGATGTACCCGTGTCAACGCTGAAACCAGGGCAAAGAAGAAATTATTTTTTGGGAACTTTGCTGTTTAGATTGAGTAATAAAACTCTAGTTGGACAACGAACAAAATTTATTTTAAATTTAAAATCTGTGCGTTTAATTTAGATAATAGAAAATCTAGTTGGAAAATTGAACCCAAAAAAATTTTTTAACAATCTGTCTGTTTTTGAATAATAGAAACTCTGGGAAAAAATTTAACAAAATATGTTTTAATTAACAATTTTCTTTTAATTAGAAAAAAAATCTAGTTGGAATAAATTAACAAATTATTTTAAAATCCCGCTGTTTTAAATTAATTAAAAAAATCGGAAAAAACAAAAAAAAAAGTACAAAAAAAATTTTATGGGTTTTATGGGCTCCCCCATGTGTTTTTTTTTAAATCTTCTTTAAAAATCGGTAATCAAAATTTTAAATAGAAAAAACCCATTAAAAATAGTTTCTGAATTTTGGTTCGACAGTACAAAAAATTTTTTTTGCATCGTTCATCATTGGAAATGTATCAAGCTAAAATATCTAAATAAGGGTTTTCCTTCATTGCGACACCAAAGGCCCCCCCAAAATGACACCCTTCAAAAATTTGCAAACAATTCCGTAGCCAAAAACAAAAAAAAGGATCTGGAAAAAAAAATTCTCTTGAACTGAAATTTCTCAATGAAATGAATTACTCATATGAACTGAATTACTCCCGGGAAAATGAATTACCAATTTAAAAATTATAAACATGGTTATCGCAGCAAGTAAACATTGGCATGTTATCCTCAGGTTAAATTAAACCTGAAGGGGAAATTCTTATTACAAATATTCTATAATTGGGGAAGGCGAGGTTAAAGATCATGGTTCACGAGTAAATTTACAATCAATTTACAAGAAAACTTACACAAATTGCCTAAGATTTTTTGATTTTGCAAGTAAATTCCTTTTAAGGCTAAAAACTAATGCAAATGTATGAATGTTTATAAAACGACAACATAACTCAAAGTTGTGTTCAATAAATCACAGAACAACCCATTATAAATTAAACATTTTATAATCGTAAGACTTTTGAATCAATTTCCTGAATAGATTTAAATCTGGTAATCAATCTCAGTATCCATGGAGAAACTCGTTCCATAAAGATTTTGAAACAGTTCCCCGTAAGAAATATTAAAAAAATTTTGCAGGTCTTAAAGCAGTACAGTCCAATATAATAATAATATTTTTTCCATTTATTTATGAAGAAAACAAAAACATAAACAAGTTTTTAATTTTTAAAACACAAAATTAAGGAAATTCTATAATAAAAAGGGTTTTTAAAAGGACTAAAGAAAATTTTTTTTCCCAAAAATTTGCGGGAAACCCCCAAATAAAAACCCCTTTTAAACAAAGGAAATTAATTGAAAAACAAAAAAATTTTAAACTTTTGGGTTCCCGATTTATTTAAAAAAGGGCCCCAAAAACCTTTTTTTTTTGAAAAATTGAAGGGGGGCCCCAAAAACCCTGTTTTTATTTTTCCCCCCCAAATTTTTTGGAAAATTGGGGG
>JADZMA010001371.1:0-20563 GCA_020796225.1 Arion vulgaris
ATGTTGTTGCTCGCATTACTTTAGTCTTCTTGACTGATTTTAAGACCGACTCTGTTGTGCCGTTTGTGTCAGGCATCCACTTTTCCTGCATGTCTTGTAGTTCATGCGAAAGCAAGGCGAGATCGTCCGCAAAGTCCAAGTCTTCTAGCTTTGACATAGTGTCCACTGGCTTTTTCCAGACCTGGCGTAGGCTGTGTGTGTGACCCAATCAAGTAGCACCAAGAAGAGGAGGGGGGACAGCAGGCATCCTGTCTAACACCAGTAGTGACCTGGAACTCCTCTGACAGTCTTCCATCATGAATAACCTGGCAGGCAAACCCTCATACAGCTGCCTGATGATGTCAACAGTCTTCTCCGGCACCCCATAGTTTCTTAGGATCCCCACATTGATTTCCTATCTATGCTGTCAAATGCCTTCTAACTACAAAAGCAGAACTCTTAGCCCTTCTGATGGCAGCACAGCACATGAATAAGCTGCAAGCACCTGCAGGCAAGATGGTATTTAGACTCACTGTCAGCTATACAAGCTCTGGAGGCTAAATCCACTGACAGCACAGTACAAAAACTACAAAGAGAACTTGCTCAGCTTTCAGAAAGGCAGAAATTCACTTGCAGTGGATTCCATCTCACTGTGGCATTGCAGGCAATGAGAGTGCTGATGTCTTAGCTAAGGAGGGCAGTGCCAAAGAGCAAATTTACTAACCTCTTGTCTTTTCAAGAGGTCAAAACCCTCATACAGAGAAAATCTGCAGTAGAACTGGAAGACAAACACTGGATATGATTATGGAAAAGACTCCTCAAAGACCTAAGCAGAACAGACCAGGTCATTATATTTCGACTACGCACCGACACTGCAGACTCAACAAACACTTATACAGACTAGGAATAAGTCAAACAGCCTTCTGCCAGTGTCAGCAGGCAGAACAGACACCAGAGCATATCCTGCAAGACTGTCCTCTTCTGTGAGCTGAGAAGCAACATGTGGCCACACCCAGTCGACCTGAAAACTAAGCTTTGGGAAAACCTGACAGACCTGAAGCTGTCTGCCCAGTTTGTGGTCCACAGTAAATTAAGCGCATGACCGAGATCGCTGAAGAAGAAGAAATGCCTTCTCAAAATCAACAAAGCACACGTAGAGCGGAGCCTGCCACTCCATTGTTTGTTCCACTATGATTCTTAAGGTGGCTATCTGGTCATTGCAAAAATCTATCCTTCCGGGAAACCAGCCTGTTCGTCCCTAAGCCTCTGGTCTATAGCGTCTTTCATCCTGTCCAGAATAACCCTAGTGAGGAATTTGCTGGGAATGGAGAGCAGCATGATCCCTCTCCCTTTGTCACAATTTGACAAATTGCCATTCTTTGGCAGTTTCACGAGCAGACCTCTCTTCCAATCTGCTGGTATCTCCTCCCTGTCCCACACCAAGCTTTAACAATATTTGGGGTTGGTTTACCATTTCTTCTCCTCCCTCCCTCAGAGCTTCAGCTGGGATTTATCAACTCCTGCCGCCTTGACCTTTTCAAGTTTTTCAAGGCATTGCGGATTTCTGTTTGTGATCTCACCTACGTTTATGTCCAGCGGGTCTCCTTGCCCTAAATCTAGTGGGCTTAGTGGGGGAGGTCTATTTAACACTGCCTGGAAATGCTCTTTCCAGCGCCCCAGTTGTTCATTAATTTTAGTCAAAGTTTCCAGTCTTATCTCTCACTGGCCTGCTCTGATTATTTTTCCTCCCACTTAACAATCTGGTTGTCTCATAGAGAGCCTTGAGGTCACCTTTGCTGGCTGCTGTCTCTGCTTCTTCTGCTATCTCATTTATGAATGCTCTTTTGTCGTTTTTCAGCTGTCTTTTACATCTCTAGGCATCTCGTCATATCTAGTTGCTGCCGCCTGTTTTTGCTGTCTTGTTCGTGACTGGTTTACTTCTTGTTCAGCTTCTTCTTCTCCCCCCCTCTCCCATTTTTCGTCCGTTTCCGGGCCCGGATTGATATTTCCCCTCAATTTTTCCCACAGGCCCCAAACCCTCCCCTGTTTTAAGGGGCCCCCCTTTTCCACGACCTTCCTCTTCTGTTGTCTGTGGGGTGAAAGGTTCTTTAGGGGAACTAAGATTTCCGTGGCCTGGTTTGGGAGTTTTTAATAAAACGATTCGGTACTTTTTGTTTTTTTTTCCCGATAGTTTATTTTTTTTTGACAGTACCGATGGTGATGGATCCTATTCGCCCTTCTTCACCTAACTTTTTAGTGATGTTTCATCGTTGGCGAATTGCCCGATCGATCGGGGTTTTCCGTCCGAGGGTTCGAGATCCATGTTGTTTTTGGCATCTTCCATGCAAAAAGATTACCCCAAAAAAGTTTCATTGAGGCAAAGAAATCTGCAAATACCCAATTTTCGTTCAGCCCGACCATTTACCCCCATCCTTTTCCTGCCAGTTTTTTCGTTGCCCACCGCAAAAATTTCCCAGAGAACAGCATGTGGGCTTTGGTACTTTGTCCACAGGCCTGGGGGCTAGAAATGGTTTTTTTCCACCCCCTCCACTTTGGGTCGGTGCATAAAATAAATGGGGTTTTTCAACCAGATACACGAACCGATTATAATGCGGTCCGATACGGGTTTCCCATTCCATCGGGATTTTGCTTGCTTCCGGTCAGAAAAGGCCACCCGGCTTTCGAACATCATTTTCATTTTCTTCCCGAATGGAGAAAAGCCCGGGGGGTCTTTTTCCCAAAGGATTCCACCTTGTTTCACGCATTCCCAGCAACGTGGTGTCCCGAGCATCTGTTTACCACTTTACATCTGCCTGTCTTAGATTCTTAATTCCAACCCCTCAAGGGGGGATTTCCCGGTAATCAACATTTTCTATCTTGTTCGGGGTCGAAAAGGTCCCGCACGTCACCCTTTATACAGGCCCCCTTTATTTTTTCTCAAAAAACGAAAAAAGATCCCCCCCCAAAAACAACATTATTAAAAGAAATGGAATAGAAGAAAAAAAACATTGATGAAAAATGTTGTTTTTATTTGTTGATCCGACAGGTTGAGTATACAAATCTAGTGTCTACGTAGATAGAAATTCACGGTCCAAACTTTGGCGATGGAACCTTGGACTTGATATTTGGGAAAAAGTTCCGAAAATTAACCGAGCAGTACCAACATTAAAATAAATTAAAGACAAATTGAAGAAAGAAATCAAATGACAAAATTTAAGAAAGAAATCAAAGAAAAATTTTAAAAAGTTTTTAAAAAAAATTGAAAAAGAAATTTAAAGACAGAGACCAAAAAGGGCATATGAAAAAAAAAACCAGAAATTATTTTTTTTTTTTCCAAATTAAAATGTTTTTGTTTTTTTGTTTTATCGCTTTTTTGTTTTTGTTTTTTTTAACATTCTCATCTTTATGTTTTTTAAAAGCCCATGTCAACCACTTGTTAAACCTTCTTTTTGTATTTAACCCATACATTATAATATCATCATCTTACATCATTGCTATCCATGCTGGTCAATCTTCTTCTTCGTAGCAATATCAACACTTGTTAACAACTTTTTTTTTTGTATTGGGTCCGACCCAAGAGCGATTTAAGTTGTCCCTTTTGTGGGTGTAGTAGTTTTTTGAGCAGCAACTTTGGGGAAAAAAAAAAACAGAAAAAGAATAGAAAGGGAAAAGTCCGGAATTGGAAGAAATCACCTGAATCAAAGACATCCTTACCTAAAATAAATGACTATAGAAATACCAAAAAAAAATGGCAAAAGTTTTTGCTTTTTACAAGTATTAATTTTTAATCATGAGTCCTCGGGCCGATCAAGAAAGAAAGTTCATCGTTGTTAAAAACATCACGACTTGTAATTTTGCACCATGTAAAAAAAGAAAGGTTTTAATTATGCAAATAGGACTCCAAAAAGACATAAATTAAACACCAGTTATTAGTCGGGTTTTAATATCTTGTCCCAGAATTTTCTTAAATTTAATGGCTCGATTTTCCGACAGAAAGTCACTGCTGGAAATTTCTATAAAATTTAAAATAGGGGAGGAAAAATTGTTTCCCTCTAAGGAAACTTGAATGTGAGAAAAACCTTGGAAAGGCTGCTGGTTTTTTTTCTGGGTTTATTTGAAATGTCTTAGAAAATTTTTGCATTTTACTTTTGGGAAAATAGTCTAAGGTCAAAAGCTGAACTTATCCCCCATGATTCTTCCAACTTCAAATATTTAATTGGGTATAAATACCAAAATCACAAAAATCCTATCCGTTTTCTCACAACTGATAACCTACCTTATTTAAAAAAGATGGGGAAAAAGCCCCTTTAACAACTCTAAAAAAAATCACAGTGTCGCACTTTTATCTAATACACAAAACTGAGTTATTTATCAATACCCGCAATAAACTTTTGTTTAATTTACATGAATCAAACCAGAACACAATTTAAATTTACCATCAATATTCCACGTCTTCTCGTAACACATCATGTTTTGCTTGTCAGCCATCACGACCCCCATTTCTGTTTCTGGTCAACCTTCAAGGTGATTCTTTATTTGTTCTATAGTCAATCTCAAAGTGGGTCTTTTCATTTTCTTCTCGTTGTTCTCAGTACTGTTTCGACTTTGTTCTCTAAATGGTTTTGTCGTACTTGAAACATAGCTCAGCTGGTATATCTGCAAAAACCAAAACCCCCGCTGTTTTTACCCCAGTCCGAAACGAGTTTAAGGAGTCTCGAATCCGGGATAAACCAATGGCGTGAGTTTGTAAACAAATGGTCAGAAAACTGTGAGGGGGAAAACAAGGTATTTATTCTAATGTAAAGGAAAAGGAAATAAGGGGGGTGGTTTTTGCCCCTTCAACTATCCCTTCCTAATTGATAAAAAAAACCCGTTCCCCTACGGCGTCATATTTTAGATTGAAAAAAGCTTTTAGTATTTAAATCTTTTTTTTCACCAGTCCAGACGGTAAAAATTTAACACGTCAGCCAGGTTTTTTTATCGAAGGGATGAAACAGCTTTAAACACCTTTAACAAAAAAAGGTCATTCATATAGAATGTTTTTCTGTGAATTTTAAATATTTCAAGATTAAAAATTTATGATTATATGTTGGGGAAGGTTGAAAAAAATTTTGCCGATGGTCCCATTTTTTGGAAACCCTTTTAAAAATTTTTTTTTGGGGGGTACTACCCAAAACATCGTATTTATTGAAACGGCATTATTAACTTTCACTGTAAATTTAAAATTAAAAAATTTTTCTCTTCGGGGAAAACTTTACCCCCTAATTTCGTCAAAAACCCCACCAGACTTACTTTTTTATTTTGTGTTACAAAGGGCCTTTGGAGTCCATAACAACCGCTTTTTTGGGATCTTTTTCGTGAATTTTTTTGGGTTATTTTACTTTGTCAACGATATCCAGCAATGCTAAATAAAAATTTGAAATTTTTTCTTTATATTTAAAAACATTTTTTATGTTCAGTTTTTTTGTATCGAGTATCAACGGAAATTTTAAATTACCCCACCCCAGATCAATTTAAAGTAAACCCTTTTTGTCAGGATAAAAGGCTAATGTTTGGGCCCCGATTTTTATCGTAATTATTCAGATTTATTTGAGAATTTCTATAATTTTTTGTGATTTGAATTAAAATAACAGGAATCATTTCAGATTTTTTTAATTGTCTTTCTTAATTATAGGCATTTCATGTTTAAAATTTTCCCATTTAAATTAAAAAAATTTTTTTAGCTGAAAATGTTTTTGGGACAAAAATAGTCTAGAAAATTTAAATTAACTTTGAAAGATCATTCCTTAATTTTCTTTTTTATGAAATTTTCTGATTTTTAATTTGTTGGGGGTTTTGGAAACCAAATGTGATAATTATGATGAAATATTGCATAAATGTCTTCTATATGAAAATACATTGAACAAAAATTTTATGTCATTGAAAGTTTTTTTAAGACCTGAGCTTTGAGAAAAATTGATTAATCAAAGGAAAAAGTAAAACAAGGGAATAAGCAAATCAGTTTTTAAAACCCCAATTTCATAGCTGAAGAAGGAAAATGTTTTAAAGGGGTGTTTTCATTATTGTCAAAACGGGTTTTTGTTGTTTAAAAATGAAACCCCACTAGACAAAAATTTTTTATTGAATAATATCCTTTCAAATTTTCCCCCTGCATTTGACCTTAGCCCCAAAATAAAACCAAGTTTTAACACTTTTCTGAGTAAATTATTCACACAAAACCCTTTTTCCAAAATTTTTTAAAAAAAAAGTAATAAATATATTTAATGTTTTCAAAGGGAAAGCCATTATGGGGAGACATAAGGGAAAATTATTTATTGAAACTGTTGATCTAGGGGGCTCAATTTTATGTTCCCCAAAAACCAAAAAAAAATTTAGAAAATAATAAACAATTTTAATTTTTCCCCCTTTAACAAATTAAATTTTTGTATTATTTTTTGTTTACTGAAAGTTTGTTTTTTATCTTCTTTTAAAAATGTGGTTTTTTTTTATTTTTTTATTTTGCCCATCCCCACATTTCAAACATTTCTGGAAAAACCATTTAAATATTTAAATGGGGTAAATTTAAAATTCCCTTTTTTTCAACCACTAAAAAATTAAAGTCAAGAAGAAGTTTACATAAAAGAAATTGAGGGTCTTGGAAAGTTAATTTGAAATTTCTACTTTGATTATATTTGTTTAAAATTTATTGATTTTTAAAAAATCTTTTAAATCACAATTTTAAACATGAAATGTTTTTAATTTAAAAAAGAAATTAAAAAGGGTACTGAAATGATTACTAAAAATTTTTAATTTGAAATCACAAAAAATAATATGAGACTTTTTGGAAAACTGAATAGTGTAAGAAAAGATAGGGCCAATCAAATTTTCGTCTTCGGAAATGGTTCACTTTTGGGCAGCTAAATCAGTGGGGGGATATTTTTATTTTATACTAAAAAAGTCAACTGAAAGGCAAAAAAATAATGTTTGAAAATAAAAAAAAAATTTAAAAATTTTTATTTAGAGCTGGGAAACTTTGGAAAGGGAAAATGACGAAAAGAATTACGGAAAGATCGCAAAAAAAGAGGGGTTATGGGCGTCAAAAAACAAACCGGCTTTAAAGAAAATGGTAAGTCTTTGGTTTTTGAAGGGTTTTAGACGTAAAGTTGTCCTTAGAAAAGAGAAAAAAGTTTTTAGTAATGAAAATTTTTTGAGAAAAAAAGTTAAAATGGGTTTCCCTAAAAACGATGTTTAGGGGGAAAACAAATTTTAAGGGTTTCCCAAAATAAGGAGTACCATCGAAAAAAAATTTTTCAAAAATAGCTTTTAAAAATTTTTAAATTTATACAAAAATTTTTCCCGATCTGTAGAAAATTTTAAAAATTAAACGAGAACAAAACGGGTTTTTCTTTTAAGAATGAAAATATTTTTTGGGGGCAATTGTTTTTACGCGTTTACGATTTTGATCGAAAAACACAATGGCTGGGGTTTGTGTTCCGTCACGGACTGCGCTAAAAAAAGTTGTGCAAATTACTAAAGAGCGGTGTTGGTTCGCCGTGCACACAAGTAGGCAAAAAACGATTTCTGCGACGCTTTTTATTTACTATAGTCGTCTTTTGATTTTCATTTCTAATTTTGTCTCTTATTGTCACACCTCGCAGTTCTTCTAATGAACCTCATCTCCATCGTTATTTTCTACAGATCTGGTGTTTGCGGGAAGAAGACTGTGTCGTCTGCTTAAGAAACCAACTTCCGTTCTGAATTCCTGGTATAAAAGTACCGTTAATGGTGGTATGGTCTAATCTTCTCTAAGATGGTTCTTGCTAGAACATACAAACAGACCAGAACAACCCGCATTCTATGAAGACCTGTCACATTTATGTACAAATTATAAAAAAAAAAAAATTTATAATAGGAGGAGAATTTAACTGCGGAACTCAAGACCTCGTTTTCTCTAAAAGAACAATAACACAGAAGTATATACAAGCTGCAGATAAACTATACAAAATACTTTCCCAATAGAACAATAACACAGAAGTAGATCAAGCAGCAGATAAACTAACCAAAATCTTTTAATAGAACAATAACAAGAAGTAGATAAAACAGCAGATAAACTAACAAAATACTTTCTAATAGAACAATGAAGTAGATTAAAACAGCAGATAAACTATACAAAATACTTTCTAATAGAACAATAGAAGTAGATACAAGCAGCAGATAAACTACACAAAATACTTTCTAATAGAACAATAACACAAAGTAGATACAAGCAACAGATAAACTATAAATAACATCTAATGAACATCTACTTACAGAAATAGGAAATGCAAAGCAACAGATAAACTATAAAATACTTTCCTAATAGAACCAATGAAGTAGATACAAACAGATAAAGCTATACAAAATACTTTCTAAAAGAACAATAACACAGAAGTAGATACATAAGCAACAGATAAACTATGCAAAATATTTTCTAGTAAAGACAATAACATAGAAGTAGATGGGCAACGGATAAACTATGCAAAATACTTTCTAATAGGAGACAAACCAACACAGAAGTAGATACAAATATAGATAAACTATACAAAATACTTTCTAATAGAACAATAACACAGAAGTAGATACAAGCTGCAGATAAACTATATAAAATACTTCTAATAGAACAATAACACAGTAGATAAGCAACGAATGACTATACAAAATACTTTCTAATAGAACAATAAACACAGAGTAGATACAAGCTGCGGATAACTACACAAAATACTTAAAATGGAGCAATATGCTTACAGTGATACAAGTTGCGGATAAACTATACAAAATACTTTCTAATAGAACAATAACACAGAAAGTGATGGAGATACAAGCAGCAGATAAACTCTTAAATGCTCACAATAGATTCTTTGCAGAGTAGATGCAGAAACACGGATAAGCTATACAGATACTCTATTAGAACAATATACAGAAGTGATGCAAGCAACAGATATTTATACAAATAAACAATATGGAATAATAACACAGAAGTAGTGACAGCAGGTAAACTATACAAATATGCTCTATTTTGAGACAATAACACAAGTGGATACAGGCAACAGATCAAACTACAGATATATAATGGAGACAATAACACAGTATATACAAGCAACAGACTAAACTATACAATGCTTTCTAATAGAACAATAACACAGAAGTAGTTACAAGCAACAGATAAACTATACAAAAATCTTTAATAGAACAATAAGAAACAGATACAAGCAACAGATAAACTATACAAAATAGAATTCTTCTCTCTAATCCTGTTTTGTCATCTTTTTTCACAATCTACTTTGTCTTCTTTTCTCTAATCTATAACAATATTTACTTTTCTCTAATCCTGTTTTGTCTTCTTTTTTAATTCTGTTTTTGTCTTCTTCATCTCTAATCCTGTTTTTTGTCTCATGGCTTCAGGATATAGAAAAAGATTTTTAGTGAATGTAGCAGAAACAAATGCTTGCTGAAATCAGGATTACCAGGTCTGTGGAGGGCGCATTACATAGTTGCAGCAAACTCTCCCACAATGAAAACGGATTCTATGGTCGCATTCTGCCTAAGAGATTTAGCCGCAGTAAAGATATCAGACCTACATCATGAAGGTAATAAAACGTACTGCTTGGGGAAGGGTCCAGGCTGGCAGGAAGCAGAAATAGTGAGGTCGATCCTCTGGAACTACCCCCAGTGTGCAGACTTGAGAAAGAAAGAGTGAGCCCCTTATATGTCCGAGACAAACAGATAATGGCTGATAATCTCGAGACATTGGTTGACTTTGTCTGCCATTCCACGTGCAAATAAAGTGCCTGGTTTACAATGAAACAGTGACGATAACACAATAACATTTCGACGAAAGCCTTTATCAAACAAACGACACAACAAGAGAGTAGCGAATTTCTGACTAGAACACTACAAATGGACGATTGCATATTGAAACATTCAAAAGCATATCTAATGAAAAACTGGGAACAAGCAGATAACGAAATGGGTACAGCACAAAACCATAGGAAAAGAAGAGAAATAATAAACAATGAAGTGAATATATATAACTTATATGTAAGCAAATACATATAGATTACAAGCATGAGATGAGAAAGTACTGAAGCATGATCCACCCCTTTTGCTTTTTATTGTGATCAAATAAATCTGTTCAAAGAACACCAAATGATTACCATGGTGGCTGATAATCTGGGGCAGGTTGTACTGCTTTATTAGAGAATCGAAATCCCAATCTGTGCAGGAACCGCAGAAGACAAGTTATATAATGACTATAATAATCTGAAGTGGACCTGCTGCCTTTGTGTAGAGAATCTGAAATCCCAGTCTAGTTGATCACTTGAAGAAGCGAAAAGGGTTATAGAACGGATGTTTGTGTGTACTTCATAGCTGTTGTCATTCGTCGCCTCTGCTCTTTATTATATCAATATCGATACGGAAAATATATCGAGATAAACAAAGCAAGTTTTATGTGAGCTTGGAACCATAATATCTTAAAATGTTTGTACAACAGAAACAATAGATTCAGAGGTGCTATTGTCCGTCCAGACAACAGCTAACCGATAAGCTACAAGATTGCTACAATGAAAAAGCGGATAACTTTTCCGTATCACACTGGCGACATGATTGGTTTTATTATTTCCTTCTTACGTGAATATTTGGATAAATAATAGAAATTAATGGTCAGCTTTTGTTATTGTGTCTGGTTGTAATATTATCATTTTATTAAACTTTTGTCTATATTCTTTCCATCGATCATCATCTTCATTTACATTAGTTGTTTCATCATTTTGTTTCTAGTTGACAGATCGTTCTCCACGCACGTCCATCAAATATTCATCCGTTCTCAGATCAGTACGACTTCATCAAGAAATGCTCATATTCATTCGGTCACGTAAGCGTTTATCAACAGGCAGTGGATTCTCAAATTGCACAATGTTTCTCCGACATTTTGACTAAGATTAAAAGTCATAATGTCCAACGTTAGATCACTTGGTTAGAAAGTGAGGAAAGACCCCATAAACACTAAATGACTCACTCTTTTTTTCATAAACAGAAACAATAGCTCTGTCAAATGATTTTATGTTTTAATACGTTTTTATGTACCAACTTGTTTCTGTAGAAATAAGTTTTTCTCATTAGTTGTAAGTTCAAAGAATTTTAATTAAAAAATTTAAAACAAATCATTGATTTTTGACTTATGTTGACATTTTTCTCATTCTTGTTTCATTAAATATTTTTATGTTTATATTTCTCACTATCAATGTTAGCATTGTGGTTATAATTTCCCACTGTCAATGTTATTCTGTTTATATTTCCCACTGTCATCAATGTTATTGTATTTATATTTCCTGTCAATGTTATTGTTTATATTTCTCTATCATTGTTATTATTATTTTATATTTCTCTTTTCCTCAATATTATTGTGTTATATTTCCCACTGTCAATGTTATTCTGTTTATATTCTCACTGTAATGTTATTGTGTTTATATTTCTCACTGTCTGTCTTTGTTGGTTATATTTCCCACTGTCAATGTTATTGTGTTTATATTTCTACTGTCAATGTTATTGTCATTTATCTTCTACCATCTAATGTTATTGTATTTTTATATTTCTCTACTGTCAATGTTATTGTGTTTATATTCTCACTGCTAATGTTATTGTGTTATATTTCTCACTGTCAATGTTATTGTAATTATATTTCTCACTGTCCAAGCCTTGTTGTGGTTTATATTTCTCACTATCAGCATTATTGTGCATAGTGGACATTTACTTATTACTAAAGCTGAGTGAAAGTAATGTTTCTTTCGTTACTCTTTAAATTGACATTTAATTCTGTGAGAGAAGTAGAGAAAAAAGGATTTGGGAGCGTGGTAGTCATGCCTGTATACCCCAATGGTGACTAAGTCTGACAAGTTTTAGAACCACTGATTTAGCTAAAACAGATGTTGTTCGTCAAGAATAAAGTAAAGAAACATAAAAACAACTAGTTACATAAAACCAGAACATAAATTATATCAATGTATGCTTATGATTACATGTCACATTAATATTCTATAATGAGCTCAGGAAGACATGTATATATCTGCAGTATTAGGATCAACAGAAGTCAGTTATCTGCCTCACGATTAGTGAAACTCTATAATTGCAATACAGAACAAGAAGCAGAGACATTATAATTTCTCCATCCTGTGATTGTCATCTCTGGTAAGAAATTATCAGAGAGCCAGGGGGAAACTGCCGGTAAAACTTGGTAAATATTTGAAACTGCGTACTATGAGCAAATCACTATGGTTTTGCAAAATGCGAAACAGTGACCGATATGTTGGTCAAGCATTTCGCTATTTATAGTACTGTTTCTGTATTTTGTAAAACGCAATTGCTTTGTTTGTGTTTCACTACTTCTGGTAAGTATCAGCAGGACCGCATTTTCAACATAAACATCCTGGACAAGTACTTCTGACGTTCCAAATATACCACACGCACCAGATCGGCAGCGTCTGGATCGTGGACCCATCGCCACCATGGCGATAATGCGGCTCAAATGCTGTCGTTATATGTAGTCAACTCAAGCAAATTTCAAAGACAACGTGGCGCCAATGCCCTACGCTCGCTACACATTTTGAAACATGGGCTATCCATGCAACACATGAACAAGGGTGTGTTTGAACAATAATGATATTAACATGATTCAACATGTTAGAAAGTAAAGGATGGTGTTATTAAAAGCCAAAAAACATCATCAGTAAGAGGATTGAAGATAATCTATATCAAGCTCAAAATCTAGTTTTTACCTGCAACCATGTTGAGAGTGTCACACTCTGTTCTACCAAAGACGTTGTGATTCATTTAAATTTAGCTACAGACAGAGATAATAATCTAGTATGTGGAAAAGAGGCATCAAAACTGAAAACATTACAGAAAAACCACGCTGGCGATAGCGTGCTGAAAATGAGTGAATACACGTGCGCAACTGATGGATCAGTAGGCATAATCGGCGATGGCGGAAATGGTCAACTAACTATCAAAGAAAGTGACGATCGTGAAGTGATGCGCTGCCGGTCATCCTCAATGTCCGGCAGGAGCCAAAGGCGACAGAACGGTAAATGGTCACAGAAGGCATCTGCGCAAAAGTCGGCGACCAGCCACCGATGTGCATCTCTGAGGCATCAAGCACATATCGCCGGAAAAACGGATCTCTCAAGCGAGGTTAGTAGCCTCACGTTGCTGGTGCGCTCACTTCAGCAAAATCGTTTCAAATGAGTTCACTGATCATGCTGCCGACATGGCGGGGATGAACGATTAATCAGCCTGAACGAAGGCTGGTGACTCTTTACGGAACTAGTCTCAGGACCAATTATGAAGCCAATTCTATGTCGGTGTGGCTCATAAACTCGTGGTCAGATGTCCTCAGCTGCTTCATTTGGCGACAGCTGCTATCGTCATCTCGTGATGAACAGATTGCTGTGCTCATCTTTTTCTTACAATAATCCAGTACCCCATGTTTATAATTAAAGATGTTTAATAATATCTTTATGTGCAAGGACGCAGTTGCAATGATGAGCTTCCATACCAGAGTTATCATTTGATGGCGAGATCAAAAACACATTTGACACAGGCTTTGCAGAGCTATTTGGGAAGAAAACTGGGTGTAAAATATAGTAAAATTTATGATAAAGTTGGTTCATCAGTCTGAGGCCGGGATCACGAGAGAGGGAGAGAGAGATGGCCCAGAGACAAACTACGTGATACAAAGCCTATTGCCTCCTGAGAAAAGAGACAAATAATGTTGATATCTAAGTTGTAATTCATAGTAAATATTCGAATATTATTCTCTCTCTCTCTCTCTCTCTCTCTCTCTCTCTCTTTTTGTGTTGTTTAGCTGTTGTATCAGGCCCTACTCCTGAGATTCTGCTGCTATTTATATGGACTCCAGCCCTCAACCTGACTTCCTCGCGCTAGTCAGTATTTTCAGACCGATTTCGTTTTGAGGCCTGCTAGCAGTTGGCAGTCATGCAGTGGTGTGCTCTGCCGTCATGTCGCTGGCGCTAACTTGGTGGCGCGCCCTCCAGTCGTGCCAATTAAATTTATTGAAACAAAATCAAAGTTCAAATCTATTATAGCCAGTACTGAAGCGGAATGTAACAACCCATTGCTTCTGAGACAGACTCATAGTCTGTAACTTTAACTGTGTTGAGTGTAGTCTTGCGACCCTTCTACTTTTATATCATGATCATTCTTCTAAAGTCTACCACTGTGTTGATCGGATTGCGGCATTGTCACCAACAGCATGAAGTCTACATGTACTATCAGTGATTTACTCAAGTTAACATCTATTTACTATCCCAGCGTCAGTATATGTCTCTATTTGTATCTTGCTTCATGTCCTTTAGTTCTCCGGGTTTTATCCCCATTGTTTTCTCAAGATCATCATCATTAATTCTCTCATCCTCCACCTTAGAAACCATAAGGCCTCAACAATTTTTCGCCCTCTTCTCAGTCTCTGGCTGTTCTTTTTATTGTCTCCCAGGTCAATTGCTTCACTCTTCAGCTCCTCAGTGAGCCTCATCTATGATCTGCTTGGGCATCTCACTTTTTCATTTTCCGCTAGTTCCTCAGCGAGCCACCTGTCCTAGTGGCATGTTTGTGTCTTCCACTGAGTACTGGCTATCCGTCGCCATCTTCTCTCTTGACCTGTGTCATCATAGAACCACTGCCTGTTCTTATCCACACAGATCCGTGTTTATGTATCTATCCATACCATCTCAATCTGAGAATCCTGCAAACATCACGTTGACAAAGGTCTGGATCTGCACATCATTTGCACTAGTGACTCTTCAAGTTTCCAAACCCTTCTTTCTGCCTGCGACACAGCCCCAGGCTGAAAATCCTGAGCTTTGTTTTCGTGGAGATGGCAGCGGACTTCCACATCATGTGCAGGATCACAGTCTGTCAGGGCCTTCCCTAATCCACAACAGCATTAATGTCCTCGTCTGTACCTCCTGATCTGCTGATCTTACTTTAAGGTAGACAAATTCATCCCCCATCTTCTGTCCTTCCCTCAAAATCAATGTGGATCTCTTGCTGTATGTTGTTTGCTACTGATACTTTGATCTTCTCTTGACTAGTTTTAGACAAACTCGTTGTGTTTGCCATTTTGTGTCAGAGCATCCATACTGCTGCATGTCTTGTAGTCAAGCAAGGCAGATCGTCCACTAGTCCCGATCTTCCTAGCTGACATAAGTGTGTCTTACTTTGTATACTTCCAGACCTGGCGTAAGGCATGTGTATGACCCAATCAAGTAGCACCAGAAAGGAGGAGACCTTGGGCATCCT
This sequence comes from Arion vulgaris, assembly GCA_020796225.1. NCBI lineage: Eukaryota > Metazoa > Mollusca > Gastropoda > Stylommatophora > Arionidae > Arion > Arion vulgaris. The sequence goes on from JADZMA010001371.1 coordinate 15,313, forward strand.
ATCCTAACACCAGTAGTGACCTGGAACTCCTCTGACAGTCTTCCATCATGAATAACCTGGCAGGCTGACCCCTCATACAGCTGCCTGATGATGTATAGTCTTCTCCGGCACCCCATAGTTTCTGGATCCCCGGTGATTTCCTATCTATGCTGTCAAATGCCCTTCAACTTCTAAAAATGAAACTCTTAGCCCTTCCTGATGGCAACTGGCATGAATAAGCTGCAAGCACCTGCAGGCTGGATGGTATTTCCTTACAGACTCCTGTCAATCTACAAGCCCTGGGCTAAATCCACCTGACAGCACAGTGCAAAACTACAGAAAACTTGATCAGCTTTCAGAAGGCAGAAATTCACTTGCAGTGGATTCCATCTCACTGTGGCATTGCAGGCAATGAGAATTGCTGATGTCTTGAGCTAAGGAGGGCAGTGCCAAAAGAGCAAATTCTGCCTTGTCTTTCAAGAGAGTCAAACCCTCATCTGAGAAATCTGCAGTAGACTGGAAGACCAAACACTGGATATAGTTGGAAAGAACTCCCTCAAAGGCCTGCAGCAGAACAGACCAGAGTCCTTCTTTCTTCGACTACCCCGCACCCAGACCCACTGCAGACTCAACAAGCACTTGCTACAGACTAGGGAATAAGTCAAACAGCTCTCTGCAGTGTGTGGGCAGGCCAGACCATAGAGCATATCCTGCAAGACTATCACTCTTCTGTGACTGAGAGAAAGAGAGAGCTGTATATTTACAGTCGGCCATAAGAAACTAAGCTTTAGGAAAACCTGACAGGCCACTAAACTGTCTGCCCAGTTGTGGTCCACAGTAAATTAAGCACTTTGTTAGAATCATGAAAGAAAGAAATGCCTTCTCAAAATCATATAAAAAGCACACGCGTGAAATGAATTTCTCTTACTCTATTTGTTTGTTCCTATAGTTCTGGGGTGGCTATCTGGTCATTGCAGATCTATCCTTCCAGAATCCAGCCTGTTCGATCTCCTAAACCCTCTGGTCTATAGCGTCTTTCATCTATATCCCAGAATAACCTATTGAGGAGTTTTTTTCAGGAATGAAACCAGCATGATCCCTCTCCCGCATGCAATTTGGCTCATTGCCATTCTTTAACATTCACAGAACCTCTGCAATCTGCAGTATCTCCTCCTGTCCCACACCAAGTTGAACAATATGTGAGTGGTTTCAGCTCACCTACTCCTCTGACCAGCATGGATTTATCAACTCCTGCCTTGACTATTTCTCCAAGTTTCCGAGGCATTTGCGGTTTCCTATTTTGATCCTCCCCTACGTTGTCGGCGGGTCGCGCGTCTAAATCTAGTGGGCTTCCCAGTGGGAGATTTCTTCAACACTGCCTGGAAATGCTCTTTTGGCCTTTGGTTGTTTAAAATCAATTTGGTCAAAAGTTTTCAGTCTTATCCTACTGGCCTCACTCTGGTGGTGTTTTCCTCACTCAACAATGGTGTCTCATAGGAAACCTAAGGTCACCTTTGCTGGCTGCTGTCTTCTGCTATCTCATTTATACAATGCTCTTTTGTCATTCTCAGCTGTCTTTTATCTCTAGGCATCTCGTCATATCTAGATTTGCACCGCCTGGCACCGCTGCTGTCTTGTTCGTGACCTGAAAGTTTATTCTTGTTTCAACCTTCTTCTCCTCCCCCCTCACTTGCCATCTTTACAAATGTACGTTATCCAGACCCACAATTGATGATTGTCTCCAAGTATTTCTTCTGGCTCAACCATCCCTTTTTCTTTAAAGTGTTCCACCTACTCTCCACCTTTTGTCCTCTTCTGTTGTCTGTAGCGCTTATCAGCTTAGTTCACTGGAGAATCGGAAGATTTCTTTATTGGCCTGCGATTGAAGGTTCTTGACACAAACTTGATTCGTGTGCTTTGTTGTTTCTTTTTTGCCCGACCGTTTCATTTTTAGTTGACAGCTCACAGATGGTGATGGATCTATGTCTGCTCCTCTCCTTCACTGCTGTCGTATAGTGATGTATATAAAATCGTTGGCGGTGCCACATAGTCGATCCTGAACTTATCAGATGGTCTGGCAGGTCATGTTTGTGTTGGCATCTTCCACGTACGGAAAAGTGTACCCCCAATGACAAGCTCCTTCAGGAGGCATGAAAATCTGCAAATATCTCACCATTTCATTCATGCTTCAAGACCATTTCTCCCATCTCTTTTCCTACCCAGTATTTTTGTTGCCACCATGGCATTCAAATTCCATGATCTTCTCCGTGCTGAGTCACTTGTCCACAGTTGCCTGTAGTTATTGCATAAAAATGGAGTCTTTCCACCTCCTCTGCATGTTGGTCAGTGCATAACACATAATTGTAAGGTCTTCATACAAACTAGATACAGACCTTGCATATAATGCGGTCCGATACTGGTTTCCCATTCATCAGGATTTTGCTTGCTTCCTTGGTCAGCATCGAAGCCATGACTATGAACGCATCTTAAATTTTCACACCCAGTGGAGCGGCGTTTCTCTGTCTGGGTCTTTTTTCTACGGGCGATTCCGCTGTTTCACGCATTTGGCAACGTAAACACTTTCCGATGCATCTGCTTCTGCCGGCGCATCTGCTGTCTCTGGCAGTGTCACACATTCCCATCTACAAGAGATTGGACTTCTTCTGTGTAATCAACATGGTTGCTTCTATCATGTGTGCAGCCGAAAAAGGTCAGCACGACAGCTTCCTTGTAAGCCAATATCTCATTTGGTTTACTCAACAAAATCAGACAAAAGATCACCCCCAACAACACGCATATTAAGAAGTAATAGTGGAATGAAGAATAAGAACTAACACATGATGATAAATGTTGTTTGTTTTGTTGTATCCTGATAGTTGGCGTGTCACAAACAGGTGCTGATGTCTGATCTTGTAAAGATAAGAACAGGTTTCACGCGTCCAAACTTTGGCTGATGGGAACTGGACTTGATATTTGGATAAAATGTTCCAGTTTTCAAATTACACAGATGCAGTACCAACATTAGAGACATAAATTAAATGACAACATTGAAGAAATCAAATAAAAATTTGGGAGAAAGAAATCAAATGACAACATTGAAAAAAAAATTAAATGACAACATTGAAGAAAAAAATTTAAAAAGCTTTAACTGGTAATAAAGTTGTGTAAAAATAAATAATCCGAAATTGATTTATTTTTTCAACTTTAAAAACTGTTTTTGTTTTTGTTTATGTCATTATTTGTTTAGTTTATTCAACATTCTCATCTTATTTTTTTCAAACGTCCATTACCACTTGTTAAACCTTCTTTTGTTTTTCATATTTCCATCATTTTTATCTCATCTTCATCATTTTATCATGCTGGTCAATTTTTCTTCTTCGTACCTTATAAACTACGAAACCTTTGTTGTTGTTTGTGATCCACCTAAGAGGATTTTTTCCGTTATGTCCGATGTAGTAGTTCTTTGAGCAGTACGGGCTTTGGAAAAGTAAACAAGGAAAAAAACAAAAAAAAGAATAAAAAGGGAACAGTCCGTGAATTGGCTATAGAAAGTCCCCTGAATCAAAAAGACCTCTTTCACACTAAACAAAAATTAAATAAAAAGATCCCTGAACCCGACCCCTTCTTCACACTAAACAAAAGATATGAAAGTCCCCTGAAAAAAAAATTTTTCTTCACTAAACATAAATGGCAAAAAAAGTCCTGAACCCAAAAGACACTCTCTTCCCCCTAAACATAAAGACTATAAAAAGGTCACCTGAATCCCAAGACACTCTCTTCACACTAAACATAAATGACTATAAAAAAGATCCCCTGAATCACAGACACTTTGAAACAAAAATAAAAAGAAAGGTCATAAATACAAAAAATCTCCACTAAACAAAAATGACAAAGAAATACCAACAAAAAATGGAAAAAGTTTCTTAATTGAATGTAAAATTTCAATCATGAGTCCTCATGGACTCGTATCAAGAAAAAAGTTCTGTTGTAATACAATACACCCGACTTGTTTTCCTGCACCATTAACAAAAGGGTTTTTTTTGCATTAATAGGCTACTCCAAACAAAACAAAATTAATACACCGTTATTGTCGGTTAAATATTTTCACAAATTTCTTAATTCTGGCCTGATTCTTCTGCTGCGTTGGAAAGTCCTTTGGGAAAAATTTTAAAGTTCTGAATATAGGGACAGGTAATACTCTTTTCATCTAAGGGAAAAAAATTAAGCGAGCAAATTCCGTGTGGGAATACTCTTGCTACTTCGTCTGGGTTTATTCTAAAATTCCGAAAATCTATTCCTTTACTCTTTGATAAATAGTCTAAGGTCAACAACCTGAACTTATTCATGATTCCCTTACTTTTTCTTGGGGTTAGACCTCCCAAAATTTTCCAATGTCTTCTGTTTTCCTCATCAAATTCTCCTTTTTTCCGATGGGAAAACTCATCTCAACAACTCTAAAATAAAATCCAAAATTTCACTTTTTTCTAATCACAATCTAGTTATTTTCAATAAATTAATAAACTTGTTGTTTAATTTTTAATCAAAAACCCGAACACAATTTACAATTTACTATCAAAATTACGTCTTTCGTAAAAATCATTTTTTCGCGCCCAAAATAGGGATCTCTTATATTTCTCTGTCAACCTTCGGGTGACTTTTGCTTCTGTTCTATATAATCTCAAAAGGGTCTCTTCACTTTTCTTTTCAACTGTTTTCTCTACCTCTGTTCTCCGCCTTTCTCTAAGTGGTTTCTGTCTCTCTCTCAAATCTTAGCTCAGCTGGTATATTCAACCAAAACCCCCTGCCTCTACCCCCCCTCTAGATAAAGAGTTTAAAGGGGGTCCCCAATCCCGGGGGTAAACCAATGGCGTGGTTTGAAAATATGGGCACAACTGTAAAGTAAACAAGGTATTTTTTCTAACTAAGTCAAGGACCAATAAAAAAGGAGGGTGGTTTGGGTTTAAAAATCCCCCAATTAAGATAACAGTGAAACTGTCTACAAACCCAAACCAACCGATTTCTGCGAGCTTTTTTTTTACTATAGTCGTCTTTTTATTTCTACATTTCTAATTTTGTCTCTTATTTCACCTCGGCTTCTAATGAACCTCATCTCCATCGTTATTTTCCGTCTGGTGTTTGGGGGAAGAAAACGGGTCTCGTAAAAAACCACCCCTTCTCAATTCCTGGTATAAAAGTACCGTTAATGGTGTTGTTTGGGCTAATCTTTCTGGGGGTTCTATTGCCAGAACATACAAACAGCCCCCAAAAACCC
>JADZMA010001372.1:0-20559 GCA_020796225.1 Arion vulgaris
TGATTGCTATAGTGCGCCTCTTGGCTGGTTGCCTCCGACTTCAGCACTTACTGCTAGAGAAGACTGTGGTCTAACTCGAGGGTAGAAAATTGTAAAAGAAGTAGGAGATAAGACAAGAAAAGATGCCCTCCTCAAGAAAGAGGAGGACTGCCATTTAACCCATAGTTGGGGGGATGGGTTGGTTGCAGCCAGAGCATTTACCACTCGCCGGTGGGTTCTGCCCTGTCACCTTATGAGGCCCCATCCTGCTCCCCGCCTTTGGTCTGGCCTTTCACCTTTAGTCTGTTCGGCTTGGTTAGACCTGCCAGGAGTTAGACTCCCGCTGACATAGCCTGAAGGATCACCAAGGCACCAAACCTCCAATCAAGATAAGGTAGTTATCATAATCGTATGCTTAGCTTGGTAACACTAGATCGCATATATTAATTCGGGCGGAGTTCGTGTTGCAGACAGCTTGTGACAAGTCAATAACCGAGATGTTCACTTCATTTCCAAGTTCACTTCGATAGTTTGGTCACAGGTATATGAGTTCGTGTTACTACTGCTTGAAAGGATTGCTGGTTCGTTCCTCGTGTGATTTATATAGTCTGTAAGATTTATTTTTTCTGCTTGATAAATGCTGCCATCGAGTTACTGTACTTGTGTAAATATATTCTGGGAGATTATTATTGTGTGTTCACCGTATGTGGAACTTCGTTCAGTTCAGTTTCAGTTTCAGTTTGGAATATCTTCATTGCACTCCGGACATGTCCATAGGTGCTCCAATCTCCTTCGCAATATCTCCATCAGCGTCCAGCGACTGACCGTACCAGTTCGATTTTGATTGATGAGCCTACTCGTATACCTGTTGTATCGTTCTTTTCTTGCCACACTAATCTTAAAACCCAGTTCTCGCAATCTAGTAGTTGACGTGGATTGGTTTAGATGAAGGTCTTTCTGCAGCCACGCTCTATGAGGGCGTTCACGATGTCAGCTCTGTCCATTGGCTGGCCGTCTGATATAGCGGCAGAGCCAGTCAGCCTGTCTGCTCTCTCATTGCCAACGACACCCATGTGCCCCGGAACAAAGACAAGTGTAATTCTGCAAATTGTTGACGCCTGCAGTGATTCAGTCCATTGCCTGCGCACCGAACCGGCCTCCACCTTTCGGATCATACTCAATGAGTCACTCAAAATGCACGCATGAGTGTAGTTTTGTGACTCTAGCCAGAGTAGTGCATTGGTCACCGCCAGTACCTCAATTGTCATTCTGCATGTTGTTATACTGAATGTACCACTGGCTTCCTTGACCATTCTGCCACATGAGCTTGCAGAGAAGGCCCATGCAGACTTTTCGTGACGAACTACCGATCCATCCGTGTAGATCACAACATCGTCTGCATTGCAAATTTCATCGATGATAGCTTTGACGTCTGCATTCAACGCCGCTGGATTTCCCTCTCTGCAACCATTGTCAAATTTAATGATGGTTGAAAAGTGTTCCAGTATATTGGAGGCATCGGTATCCATTCTTCTCCATAGTCAATATTATTGAGCCCGCACACCAGCTGAACAGTGTCTGCGGCACGGCCAACCCATGACTTGCCCCGCTTTAACCGATGTCCACCACTGGCGCTGAGCTGTTCATGCAATGGGTGATCCTTTTGGCACTTATTTTGAGATAGGCACGTGCTCTGGCTATCTTGACTCTATACTCCATGGTCGGAAATGCAGAAGAAACCTCATCGTCACACAGGGTGTATCCCTTGTGCAACCGAGGATAATGCGCATAGCTTCGTTCTGTATTCTCTCCAGTCTTTCAATTTGCGTTTTGACGACAGTGAGGATGGCCATTGCATATTCAATGGTGGAGAGAACCAATGTCTGATACAGAATGACAAGCAGTCGTTGCTTGATACAGCCGCCATGACTCTCATTGCCGTCAAACCTTTGCGTGCCTTGACAATGACATACTCAACATGTTCCCGTGTTGACTTCGTGTGCATGGTCAGTTACAAATTAGCAACAATACAGGCAGTAAAAACAGTTTTTATTTTGGATGTTCATTGCTGCAAATATCATCACCATTCATTCATCTCTGTTCTTAGACCCTTCTTCCAAACTGTTGACTCTTAGTATCTTGCTGTGTTATTGTGAAGGGTTAAGGTGTTTGTAACTCCATCAATCCATCTTTTTCTTGGTCTGCCCCATCATCTTGATGATTCTAATTTCAGGTTTACGCTCTAGCAACTGGTGTATTCGGGTTCATTCTCATCAAGTGGCCAAACCATTTGAGTCTCTGTTTTTCAATGAATCTAATAGCAGGTGTTATTAAGACTGTTCTTCTAATTTCCTCATTTCTTATATGGTCTCTTCTTGTTTTATTTACCGCTTTCCTCAAGCATCTCGTTTGACAAGGGAACTTTTTCATGTTCTTTTGACAGTGCCCATGTTTGGTACTGGTAGCATAGTGTTGGTATGAAGATTGCATTTATAATCTGCTTCCAGAAGATCTCAAATATTTTGTGTATATTTCTACTTTCAGAGAGCGACAGCAGTTGTCTGAAAATGGAAGACAAGAGCGACACGATTCAGAAAGAAGATCACCAAAAATGCAGCCCGTTAGACTCTCTTCTTCTTCAGAACATTGACGGGGTCAACTATGTAAAGTTAACCATTGACTACGATGTGACCTATGCCCATCAGCTGGTTCGAAACCTTGACCTCAGACCAGACGACGTCATAACAATAGGGTTTCCTCGGTCAGGAAACCACTGGACGTTTGATATAGTCTCAATGATCATATCTCAAACTACTGACTATCTAAAGGATCAGTTCCATTCCAGACTCTTGGAGTACCTTGGACCTAACGTGGCAGCTACAATTGAGAAAATATCTTCTCCAAGATATTTGACAACTCACTGCCGAATGTATTACATTCCTGAGCAGGCGATAAGTAAACAAATTAAAATGGTATATATTCTGAGAAATCCGAAAGATGTTCTAGTCTCTTTGTACAACTTATTCACAAGTATGTATTTCAACGGCAGCAGGTTTAAAAGCAGCTGGTCAGAGTTCTTTGAGTTACAGATGCAGGGCTTTTCCTTGGGGTATTGGTTCGATCATGTTCTAGCTGCAGACAGATTTATGGAAAAATATCCAGAATGTCCTGTACACATTCTTGTATATGAGAAAATGAAAGAAAATCCAGTGGAGGAGATTCGACGTCTGTGTGTTTTCTTAAAGAAGCCGGCAATATTATCGGATCAAATAGCGGAGACGACCGAGTTCTCAAAAATGAAACGGAAACTCAGTGAAACAAAGATGGCGTTTCAAGGTAGTAGCTACTTTAGATACGGGCCAGGTGATATGCTGAGGAAGGGTGTCATTGGCGACTGGAGGAACTGGTTCACTGTGTCGCAGAACGAAGCTTTCGACAATCTTTTTGAAGAAAAAATGGCAGCTTCTAAATTAGGAGACATGGTACGGCAGTACATGAAGTAACAACATTACAACGTGACCCAGCTAATTCTCAAAGTAATTTAGATGTATTGTGCGAGACAATTTGTGCTGTATGTAAGACTAATTGTGTGATTTTTTTATGTGTACTCGACTATTTGTTTTCTAATTGCTAGCTAGACTATTTCTGTGATGTATTAGATATGTGCTAGAATATGTGTGTGCTAGTCTAGTTGCTAGCTAGACTATTTCTGTGCTATATTATATATGTGCTAGAATATGTATGTGCTAGTCTAGTTTCTAGCTAGGCTGTGTATGTGCTATATTAGATATGTGCTTGAGTATGTGTGTGCTAGTCTAGTTGCTAGCTAGACTATGTCTGTGCTATATTAGATATATGCTAGAATATGTGTGCTAGTCTAGTTGCTAGCTAGACTGTAGTAGGGTAGCAGGGGCGAGAATTAAGTCTCCTTGGTTTTAGGGGGAACAAAAACGAAATCGGACAATCACCGGGGTAAAAGTAGGAGATTACAGCCCCTTCACGACGGATATGGAAATCAGGCTGACCATTGGTCAATATAAGTCCTGATGAAAGTGCATAAAAAGACGCGACACGGCAGTTCACGAACACAGACCCCGAGCATGGTGTCACATTTGCATACAGATAGCGATCTTTTAGGAATATACAAGACATTCTTCGCGCATTGGATGCTGGGTAATAAAAAAGTTCATAGCTAGAATCCATTTTGAATTTAAAGTGAATCGGTGAAACCGTGTACAATAAATCAGGTTAGTATACTTGTATGTCACGTTTTTTCAGAAAATCTGTAATTTATTATAAACTTTAAAGTATTCCCCATTGCCTAAATATTTTATAAACATTTCGTAAGGGAAAGCTACCTATAACGAGACATTTTCGAAGGGTCAGCACAATTATTTTGTACACCGCTATTTTTTTGCGAATGTAGCTCAAAACATTAAATTTTCATACGATCGTTACGTTTATTGTCACTGAATCATACATTTCCAAAATGGTGAATTATTCTTCTCTCATTTGTGCAATTTTAGTGTTAACAGGTTATCTCGAAGCTACAAACTTTTAATCGCTAGAGCTACGACCCTGTTTTGTTTCGATGTGACTTTCACCAACTACTTTGTCATGTTCTCTCTTACCCCTTAAAACATAGTTTTGTTATTTACAGAGCGATAAACGCTAATTCTAAGCATAATTACAAAACTCAGTTATGCTGTACTTCTGCTGGGTGGTTGATATTTGTATCGAATATCTAGTTTAGTATTATAAATTCCTAGCTGAATGTGACTATATAGAATCATCCCATTGACGACAGGCGTTATCTGAATATTATCAACGACCGATTACATTATGTTTTGGAGATCTAATTAGGAACTGTAACATTATGCTACTGTTAGTTATGTGTTTATAAAAAGTAAATAATAGAACATATTACTAGGATTGAAATCAATTGCTCTTAACTAAAGGTACAAGCCAGAGGTCTGTCATTGTTGAAAAAATATCACAATCGTTTCATTACAATTGGCCATGGAAATAAAAAACATGCATCTCTTTATTATAACTGCTTGCATGCTCCAATTTTAAATATTGATATTGACAAAGTCTCTCCTCCTTACCTTCACATTTTGTTAGGTATTGTTCATAAACACCACACATTACTAGAAAAAGCAGCTGACAGAATAGACAGAGATATCATGGAAAACATAGAAAAGGAACACACTAGTTCAAACACCATACAATATTTAAAACAAAATGGTAAGAATTGGCATCAGGCAGAAATGTTTTCATTAGAAATAAACAAGTTACATGCAGATTTATTAGTTTGTGAAAGTGAGGAGGAGAAAATAAAATGCAATACTAAAATTAAAAAAGCACAAACAAGCCTATTAGAACTTGAGTTTGTAGCACTGTGTGATAGGTCTGGCCCAGTGTGTTCACAGTTAGATAAAGTATTAGACAAACAAAAAAATCACACCACAGGCCTATCATAGTAGAGCTTTTGTTGGTAACCACTGTCATAAATACTTAACATGTAAAGTCTATAAAGATCTCACAGAAGATGTCATAACACATACACAATTGTACACACAGAATGAGAATATTATAAATATTGCATTTATCACAAGAGACATTTTTAATTCATTAAATACAGCATTTGAAAAAGTTCATAATTACATCTCACACAGTAGACCAATCCATGCTGACACAGTTCCAGAAATACAATTAGCAATACAAGATTATATGACAATATACAGACTGTATTTTCCAGATAAAATAATTCCAAAACAACACATACTAGAACAACACTGTGTAAACTGGATCAGACTTAATGGTTTTGGGTTGGGCTTTTTATGAGAACAAGGAGGAGAAGTTGTACATTCAATGGTAGCTGGTATAGAGAAAAGAGCTTGGGGTATAAGAAATAAAACTAAGGAATTAAAATTTATCATAGAAACACAGCTGCTACAAACTTATCCAACTGTAAATACACAAGTTCACTGTGAGAAACATAAAGTTTAAATAACAGCAGACCTCTGGGCTGTGCAATTTTATTTGTCCCTACTGTATTGTGTGTTGTCTAGTTGTCTATATAACAATTTAGAACAGTTATATATATGTGTAATGTGTGTTTGTGAGATGTCCTAGGTAAGCATTCTACATGTCAGTAAGTATGTATGAGCAAGTGTGTATGAGTAAATTATGAATTAAAATCTTAGGCTACATAATGATGACTAGTCGACTAATGTGGGCTAGTAAAATTGTATCATTATATTACAAATGTGCATTGTCAATGTTTGAAGATATGTATTATTGTTTGAATTACCATTAGCAGTATATTTAGAAATGAAAGTATTATTGTTAAATGATAAATTAATTATGTTAAACATTACATAGTTCATGAAGAAGTAAGCTATATCCTTATGCATTTATGGAAATAGATGTGTAAATTTATGTTATTGTGATTAACATTTATATATATATATAACATTTTGGTATGTTGAGATATGTTAAATATATTAGCAATTTAACAGTAATTTTGTCTGACAGTTTTATGCTATTATAAATGACCAGACATAGAGAGTTGTTAAAAAAAGTCTTTCGACAGCTGATAACACAGAATTATTTGTCAACCATTATGCTCACGCTATAATGAAATAACATTCTTTAAATTAATTTATTCTTGAATTATTATATTCTACAGTGTTATTACAATTTCATTTCTACTTTAACAATTGTTAATCTTACTTCTCATTCATTCAGAAAATCTCATTACAATTAAGAATTCTCACTATATTTTCGCTTACTTCTAATATTTAAAAAAAAATTTTTTTAGTATAGTTAACATGTTACCTTGTCAAAGAACTAAACTTTGTACATTTTCGTTGTAACATATTTCTTCTGCAATGAATATTAACAACGTACTTCATCAGTGTAATTTAAAAATCATCGGCTAGTTAGAATGTGACTAGTTCATACCGATATAACTCCATAATTATATTATTTAACAGACTGAAACTACACAATATTCCAGAGCTACATATTACATTTGATTATATCTAAACGCAATAGTGTATAGTGTGTTTTTACATTAACAACAGCCGGAATTTAAAGCGATATATAAACCCACTGACAAGTTGCCATTTCGTAACCTTGCACAGGAATGTAAACAAAGGGGGAATTAAGCGCAACAAAGGGACACTACTAAGAGAGCGCTACTGATACGCCGTGCGAGAAGCCAGCAAGTATGGACGGTCTGTCGTCATATCGGGTGAAACAAGGTAGATAGTTCCACGTGGGCCCAGTAAGAAAGTCTATACAGGTAATAGATTTTGAGATACGGAATACTTAGGAGACCGGACCGGCGAGTAGAGCTGCGAGAGGATCCGCTCTATGGATCGGTACAGCAATAAGGAAAGAACCTATGAGGATCTACAGAAAGAATACAACCGGAAAAGTGTAAGAACACGACAGAACACGACGTAAGAATAATGTTTGGACGCTCGATCCAGGTAGAAAACAACAGTTGATGAGTCAGTTAGAAGCGACAGGAGAGGAAATGAATGCTTTGGAGGAATTAATCTGCGAAAACCATGATGTGTTTGCACTGACTGACCTAGAGTTAGGGCGCACGACGGTACAAATGGATATAGAGACGGGACAGGCCGAACCCATAAGACTGAGACCGTATGGACCCCTTAAAGAATCGAGAGATAGTAGAAAAGCGATTGAGGCTATGTTGGAGGCAGGTATTATCGAGATGATTAGGTCAGAGTGGGCGTCGCCCATTGTAATGGTCACGAAAAGGGACGGTACGCACAGGTTTTGCTGTGATTACATCATCATCATCAGGTGCCGTCTCCACATCGAAGGTTGGCTGCAATGAATTCCCGCATCCTCTGTCTTTCGCCTTGGTGTTGCACATGCCAGACTGTAACCTGTCCATTTCTTAAAGTTTCCTCCCACTTATCTCTCGGTCTTCCTCTTGCTCTTCTCCTCAACTTTCCCCTCTAGTAAATGTTTTATCATGGTGTCATGCCTTTTTATGTGCCCAAAATGCTTTACTTGTCTGAATTTTATTTCTCTTAATAATTGTTTCTTCATGCCTAGTTTTCCTAAAACTTGTTTATTTGTCTGTTTCTGTCCATGAAACTCTGCTTATTCTTCTATATATCCACATCTCAAATGCATCAATTCTGTCTTCTAACTGCTTGTTCATTGTCCATGTTTCCGAGCCATACATTAATATAGGATATATATAGCATTTGATCATTCTAATTTTTAGCCTGTTTGTGATTTGTTTGGATGTCAGTAACTTTCTCATACTATTGAAATTATCCTTGGCCATTCCTATTCTCTTTTTAATTTCAGTTATACATCTGCCATCATCTGTTATCATCTGACCGAGATAGGAGTAGCTTTTACTTGATGTAGTAATTCTCCATGTATTTTTATATTCATTTTAGGTTTTCCATTTCCTTGTTGATTACCATAGTTTTTGTTTTCTGTATGTTAATGTCTAATCCATATTCCTTGCTAGTTCTGTCCAATTGGTCCACTAATTCTTGTAGATCTTGTTAATTTTCTGCTACCAATACTGTGTCATCTGCATATCTTAAGTTATTTATTATTTTTCCATTGATCTTGAGTCCTGGCATTCCCTCTAGTTGTTTGAAGATTTTCTCTGTGTAGATGTTAAATAGGCTTGGTGACAGTATGCATCCTTGTCTCACTCCTCTCTTTATGTCTATGTATGGAGAGTAGCTATTTTCATATTTTATTATTGCTGTCTGTTCCCAGTATATGTTACTTATTAGTCTGATATCATCCCCATCTAGCCCTATTTCTTGTAGACATATGATTAGCTTTTCATGTTGGACTCTGTCAAAGCTTTGCTATAATCGATGAAACACAAGTAGATACTTTTGCACTTCTATATACTTGTCAGCGAGTAGTCTTATACAAAGTATTGCCTCTCTTGTTCCTCTGTTCTTTCTAAAGCCAAACTGTTCTTTTCCTACTTCTATGTCTATCTTGTTTTAATTCTTTCATGTATGATCTTGAGTAGTATTTTTGTTATGTGGCTCATCAGGCTAATTGTCCTATAGTCTGTGCACTCCTGTGCTTTGGGCTTTTGGGTAGTGGTATGAATACTGATGTCTTCAAGTCTCTTGGTATATATCCTGTGTATATATATCATTGCACAAATCTGTAATGGTTGAAATACCAAAATCCTCTAAGGAGGTTAACATTTCCACAGTAATATTATCCAATCCTGCAGCCTTTCCTCGCTTCATTGTTTCGATTGCTCTTACAACTTCAGATTTTAATATTCTTGGGCTGTCATTGCACTTTATACTGTGTTTACTGCTTCTTTGATCATCAAATAGAGCCGTTACATATTCTGTCCATCTTGTCAATATTTCTGTTTTATCAAACAAAAGTTGGTTGTTGTTGTTTTTGATACATCCTCCACTTTTTACAGTATTTTTCTTACTTGTCATTTGTCTTATTTCTCTGTGCATATCTCTAGTCCTGTGTTTTTCTGCCATATCTTCTATTTCCTTGCATTTGTTTCTAACCAGTTTACTTTTGTGGTTCTGCACATGTTGCGTATTTCGTTGTCTAAAATTGTATACTTTGGGGTTTTCTTGTATGCTGTGATTACAGGGCATTGAATAAGGTGACTTCCGGAATTTCGTTTCCATTGCCTTTGATCGAGGACATATTAGGGAAATTAAATAAATCTAGGTATTTTACCACCCTAGATGCGAGGTCGGTGTTCTGGTGTATTCCGATGACACCCGAGGCAAAACAAAAGAGTGCATTGTGTCCCATGTTGGAAGTTTCGGTTGGAACGTGATGTCTTTTGGATTGAAATCGTCTCCAGCCACGTATATGAGCTTGATGGATGAAGTGCTACAAGGTATGCAGGGATTTGCCCTCGCGTACATCGATGACATCCTCATTCATACAGACGGTACAAGAGAGGAACACCTTCACCATATTCAACAAGTCTTCGAACGACTAAGGGAACATTCGGTAAAACTGAAACTCAGCAAATGCAAGTTTTTGAAATCGGAAACAAAGTATTTGGGATTCAACATTAATCGTTTAAGAATAAAGCCCGATGAGGATAAAGTAAAAGTTATTAAAGAAATGCCAGCACCGACTAATGTTAGAGGAGTCCGGAGTTTCTTAGGAATGTGTGGCTATTATAGAAGTTTTATGCCAAATTTCTCTGACCTTGCCGAACCTATAGTAGCTTTAACTAGGAAATAGTCACGTTTTAAGTGGTCAGATAGTTGCCAGAGGGCATATGACGTGTTGAAGGAAAGCTTGTCAGTAGTACCATTGTTAGCACACCCAGACTTAGGACGAGAAATGGTGCTATATACGGATGCATCCGATAGTGCTGTAGGCGCATGCCTAGTACAGCCTGGTATGGAAGGAGAAGAAGAGATACTACCAGGCATTAAAAAATGAGAGACCTATTTATTTCCTCTCGCGTAAACTAAGTAGATCTCAAAGAAACTGGTCCACTATATAAAAGGAGGCGTTCGCCATACATTACGCCTTGCAGAAACTGGATTTTTTGAAGAAATGGTAGACCTTAGTATATGTCTGGTGGAGTAGATTTCATGCATTTAGAGAGGTCTAATCATAAGCATTTCATGGACTGAGCAGAGTGTGCAGAGAGATAGGTACAGTTGGGTTTCAGCGTGAAACCCCTGAATTATATACGAACTTTACAGAGTGGCTGATATATAATGAGTATATAATGAGTTATGAAATGGTGACTCATTAATATTTCCTAATCAGATAGAATTGGGTGTAATTAAGCTTGATCTATGTTTACATATTAGTTCCTTTTATCTTGATCTTGATTTTGGGAATGACAGATTTCATGCATTTTTGATTGATATTTGAAGTTTTGTTGTTGTAATGTATTTTGAAAATTTTCTCTTTGGTGGTGGGTTTGGTGTGATATTGATATGTTTGTATAACTGATGTTTTTATTGATAATGAATGATTAATAATGATTATTGATTACCTATTGTACAGGTAAACCGTAGAAATGGGACTGGTTGAAAACTTTGGTAGAACCATGGGGAGAAGGGGGGTGAAATGTTCTTTCCACAGAGGAGTAGCGGTTCTACACAGTGTGGATTAAGCTCCAGTAGAAAACAGTTACGAGAGAACAGGCCAAACCAACCAGGCGTGCTACCGATGTGGACGAGAAGGGCACATAGCTCGTTGGTGTCAAGAGCAACAAAGACATGAACCTAGATCGATGTCCAAGTTCGCGGAAAGAAGGAACTACGCATTAGGAATTTACTCAGTCAGACGGACCGAGAAGAAAAGAGAACAAGGAAACATGGTTGCAAAAGGAAAGGTAGATGTTGAAGAGAAGCATAGAAACACGAAGGAACAACTATTAGAATCTAGGATGGTAAACTGCAAGCGAGAACTAGACAAGGTTAGCGACCAGTATGTCACTATGAAGCAAATAAACATAAAACTGATAGAAGAGCAGAAGATACTAGAAGAAAGTTTGGATCTAGAGAGACTAGGACTAGGGAAGACACAGAAGTCTATGCTGAAGCAAAGAAGGAAATTTAGAATTTTCATAGATAGAATACTAGTCGTATAGAATGAAAGAAGGGAAGAATAGCACGTGCTTACTGGTCGAAGTTGTTTAATTTAGGTTTTAAGTCAAGGTGGAAAATTGTCTATTTATTGGTAACATTGATGTCAGAATTAGTATGTTGAATGGAACTAGAAATTGTAATATCATTGTGTCCAGATGAGTAGGGGAGGAAAGGTATATAGTATTATCTTTGCAGCTTGGGGCTATAACTTGTCCTAGAATTCGAATTGAATGGGATCTTTACGATGTTCAGCAAACAGAAAGTGGGTTGGCGGGTTTTTTAGTTAATTAGATGTTACATAACTTATGTGTCTCACACGAGATCACAAGCAGGACGTATATGTAGAAAAGATATGGGAGATAAACGATGGAGAGGTGTTTGCATAGTGGGAAGGGGCGAATTTGTACTGACCACATGGTGTCTAATGTTATAGGTAACTTTACAGAGATTATAGGAATTACAGAGACAATTCTCATAGGAGTGTATATTGGAAAATTGAAGTAGATAGCAATTTTGTGGAGGGTTTTTACATTTTTACAATGAATTTATTTATGCTGGACTTATTAAAAGGAATTTTGATTACTTTAAGTTTATGGATATGTTATTGGGTATATTCATGTATGCACGAAATATAACATTTTTGGTGGAACTTTTTTTTTAAGTATCACAGCAATTGGCATATGAATGTAAATTTTAAAGTTGAAGTAGATGACATTTTTGGTGGAGGGCTTTACATTTAAACATGCATTTTGTTATTGTTGTACTTGCATTATTATATGGTATTTGGATTTTCTTTATTTATGTATTTTGATGTGGTTGGGGGATGCATTCATGTATGTACCATTTATCCATGCCTAGCGTAGAGTTGTAAGATGTTTCACAGGAGCTGAGCGGAAAGAACCCGCGTGATTTCTGGGGAGTCTCAAACTTTATCGAAGGTTTAGACTGTAGAGTAGAATCACTGCTATCATGTATGCAGATCGTAAGAGGCGATCGAGACATGTTGTGGAGGGCCACGTAAAATAAGGGGAGGAAAAAAAACGGTCCAACTATGAGCCTCAGACAGATTTCGAGGGAGCGTGAAGCTCAACATATTCAGAGTATTCAGAGGTATGTGCTGGAGAAGATACACTTGAATAAAGTAGGACACGTACTGACAGATAATCATTTTGTAAACTTTTTAGAGCTTCAAACGGAATCTTGAAGAGAGAATGCAAGGCTAGAAAGGTTCTTGCAGCGTTGATCCTATTATAAAGTACATATTGGTCTTAACCAGCGATAAGTAATTGGCATTTTCTTAATGTATATGATGTAATGATTTTGATATGATTTTATTTCTTGAAGATTATATATTATATTGAAACGGTGGATGTCGCTCGGCGTACCACCGTACTTTGAAAGTGATTGAAGTGCTTGCATTAAGAAGCAAATTGGAAGATTAGACCAGACGGAAAATAGATGAATGTATATCTTCTATACGAATAGCGTAGCGGAAGCTTCAGTAATTATTTGGGTTTTATCTTATGCCCATAAATGTATTGATCTTATGTGGAATGGTCATGAAATGTTTGATGTTTAAGACAGTAGTAGGCTAAGATATGATTTGGACTAGCAGGGCAATAGAATTTCAGGCATTAGATTCCATAGGGACAATCCCAGACCAGGTAGATACCAAGACTACCCATCATTGATATGCAGGGTAGGTGCTTATGAAAATAATTGACAAATGTTTTAGAAGTACGTGGAGAGATGATGTAGTAGGGTGGCAGGGGCGAGAATTAAGTCCCCTTGGTTTTAGGGGGAACAAAAACAAAATCGGACAATCACCGAGGTAAAAGTAGGAGATTACAGTCCTTCACGACGGATATGGAAATCAGGCTTACCATTGGTCAATACAAGTCCTGATGAAAGTGCATAAAAAGACGGCAGTTCACGAACACAGACCCCGAGATGCAAACAAGTATGGACGGTCTGTCGTCATATCGGGAACAAGGTAGATAGTTCCACGTGGACCCAGTAAGAAAGTCTATACAGGTAATAGAGTAGGTAATAATTTCGAGTGTTAGTTCTTGTGCCACGTGCTGATCAGAAAGCAAGTGATGATAGATGTGACAACCAGTTTATAATAAATTTCAGTGTATTCTCATTTACCACATGCCGAGCAGAAGCAGTTGATGGTAGCTACGACAGCCAGTTTATTATTTATTCCAGAGTATTCTCATTTGCCACGTGCTGATCAGAAAGCAAGTGATGATAGATGTGACAACCAGTTTATAATAAATTCCAGTGTATTCCCATTTACCACATGCCGAGCAGAAGCGGTTGATGGTAGCTACGACAGCCAGTTTATTATTTATTCCAGAGTATTCTCATTTGCCACGTGCTGATCAGAAAGCAAATGATGATAGATATGACAACCAGTATAATATATTCCAGCGTATTCCCATTTACCACATGCCGATCAGAAGGAAATTTATGATAACCAAGACAGCCAGTTTATAATATACTCCAGCGTATATTATACGAGCCACGAGCTGATCAGAAGGAAATTTATGATAACCAAGACATCCAGATTGATCTATTCCAGCGGTTACCAAGTTAACCACCTGCAGGACAGAGGATCCAGTCATCGAGATAGAACTTTCTCGTCGGCCAGACGCTAGTCAGAGACGATTTAGCAGTGAATAGATTGAGTTAGGAGTGTTTTCATTTATATCATTTTATTTCAGGGTCATTAAATTTGGATTTCAGTAAATTGTTTTATGTATGAATTTGTGATTATTCGTAGAATTGCAGTTTTAATAAAAGTTGAGGATCTTACTGTTTGATTCTCACATAGATAACTATTCAAGAGCAACGTGTTATCTAAGTTAGTATATTGTTGTGTGTTTAGACATAACTGAAGGATTATAGTCACAGGCAATAGAATTTATATATTAGCCAGGGCATGAAAACGATACGGTTACACTGGTGCCATTAAGACAGGATTTCGAACCGTGGTTGTAGCGAAACATAGCGAAGTACCCATATTAGTGATTACGATTTTAGAGGCCAAACGTGTAGGATACGATTAAGTAAAAGTTTTTAGTACTATTAGTAGATTAGGTTGTGGATATATATTTTGAAAAACGTGAATTAAGATTTGTGGCTTGTGTGATTGTTATTTTTGCTCTTTCACAGGATTCTGCTACGCCATCTAACCATCTTTTCCGTGGTCTTCCTCTTGCCTTCTTTCCCGATGTTCTGTTGTAGAAGACTCTGTATACTGTGGAGCTTGGATGCATTCTTATTGAGTGGCCAAACCACTTCATTTTAGTGTTCATGGTGACGTGTTTGCATTTTATAATTGGTGCCAATAGTCCTATGATTTGACTTGCTTTGTTACATCTGTGTTGGATTTCATTAGCTATTCTTCTGTTTGTTTTGGTAGTGTGTTCCTTTCTAGCGAATGTCATTACTTTTTTGGGTCGATGTTTATTCTCCTATTGTATTCATTTCAAATATGAGAATATTATGATAAATTGCAGAAGAATAAAGGGAAAACTTTGCGTGCATACTCATTATAATTTGTTGTGTCGGCTGACGTAGGGGATCATGAATCTTCACAAATCTCTGTCCCTGGTATTTGATATCGTCTCAGATGTTGACGCTCTTCCGGGCCACAAACTCAGGCTGTGTAATTTTCTCTCTCTCTCTCTCTCTCTCTGTGTGTCTCGTCTCCCTTAGATTTTACCAGTTGTTACAATGTGTTCTAAACCTTTCCCTTCTCATCACATGTCCGAAAAATGATGACCGTCTCTTTCTTATATTGATGATAAACTTTCTCTGTGTCTTGACCTCATGCAACACCTCCGCATTAGTCATTTTAGTAGTCCATGGGATTATCATCATTCTTCTGTAAAACCACATCTCTGTGGCCCTCAGAGATTTTTCTGTTTGTTTACTGTCAACACATATAAAAACAAAGTACTTTAGTTTTACAAAGTACAAAAACAATAACAATACACAGCGACGTTTCGACCAAAGGCCTTTATCAAGCAAAGGATACAACACAAGTGAAGAGATTCATTTCTTTTATAACATAACGTATACAATCAAACAATAAATCACTAAAGACTCTAAAATGAAAATAAGAGACTAAAAACGGAAAACGAAATAAATACGAAAAACTAAGAATGGGAAAAAAGAAGATAAAACAATAATAATCAAATATATACATATACACATATATTATGGAGTATGAGAAGAATTAAGGGCAGGATTAAGAATCATATGAATATAATACAAGGAGAGATAGAGTGAGAAACGAGAATATCAGAAAGCATCGTTGGTACTATACCATGCATACAGTACATCGAGAAGCAAAGAATCAAGTGGTTCGGCCATCTAATGAGAATGGAACCACATTTACTACCATCACGTGCCTACAATAATCGACACTCATGGCGCAGAGCACGAGGCAGGTCAAGAACACGATGGATAGATGACATCTCATGCGAAAGCATGGACTGACAACGTCAAGCGCAACACACCTAACACAAGATAGAAAACTAACTCTCCCCACGGCGCTTCACGGCAAACGTGATTAATATAAGATGAATGTAATGCGTTGAATTTGTTTACTGTCCATGACTCGCGACCGTATGGCAGTATAGGCACTGAATAGGTACTTGCAGATTGTGACAAATCGCAGAGGAATGATTGATTGGTAGGATCAAAATCATTTCACTTCGGTGAGTAACCATGTGTGCTCCGATCTCTTTCTTACACAAGAAGATCTCAGCTGCAGTGCCCGAACTCCATAGCACCGACGAAGGTCCCCGGTGCAATTTTGATGGTGAAGTTTGATGGTGAAGTTTGATGGTGAAGTTTGATTTTGAAGATATTTTGTAGGAATTTTATTTGTAATTTCTCCTAATAAATGTTGGCCGGACAGCTAATTTCCAGCCTTCTTTTCTCGATTTTGAACTGTCAAGAGTTCTTTTACGTGATCAAATTGAACACGGGACATACGTTTTGTTGTCCGTCTCTGATAGGACTAGGAACTCGATCTCACCCACACTGAGATCAGAAATCTCTGGAAAAGTATCTAGATGGTTCCATAAGGGAGCGAACCTGGTACATTTGACACGCTAATGAATAGAGCTGGCGTACGTTGATATTAAAAGGATCCTTATCTCAGCTTCTTCTTATTCTTCTTCTTCTTCGAACGCTCCATATCGACTACTTGTTAAATCACTCTTTGTGATTTGTATGTGATCTGAGTCTAAGAGCGATTGTACCTTATGCCAGTTATTCGACTACAAGTAGGCTAGGACACTCGATTTCTGCGACGATATTTATTCACTAGGGTAGCTCCCTAGGCCCCTACCTTAGTCGCCTCTTACGATATGTCTTGTAGGGTTGCAGTGTTACTATTCTTTGCTCCCTTGGTGAGCCCCTACAACACAAGGGAATTTATCTCAATAATGTACAGGATACAATCAAATGTCGATGACAAATTGTCACAATGGATGAGATACGCATATAAGTGAGAAAAACATGCTGCATCACGGGATTAAGGCATTATATCTGAGGCTAGATGCTGGCTGACGGTTAGGGAGATCACAAGATGGAGCTTATTTTTAATAACCTCATCAACGGGACATAATCAGTTAAAAAGTTACAATCAAAGGGACACAATCAATTGAAGAGTTATACAATAACACTGCATAAGTTAGATAAAGATCATACACACATTTTAACGTATTTGAAAAAAACAACTGCGCAGAACATCATTACAACACTACCAATCAATCAGTCAAGTGCCATGCTTGCCGGCGTAGACGATCATGTCTCTCTACAACTCTCTCCTTGGTGCAGTTAATCAGTTCTGACGTGGAGCTATTGTCAAACCATGAAGTCAAGACAATCCAACATCTTCTCCCTCTGTCTTCCACGATCTCTCCTTCCCTGAATTTTACTTGTTGTCACCAAATATTCTAAACCTCCTCTTCGCATTATATACCATTATAACCTTGATTGTCAGATTTTTATTCTTTTGCTAAGGCTTCTTTAAAACGACAGACCTTCGTAAATGGATGTTTACGTAGAATAGAGGGACTGAGATTGTATGATAAGATTACGAAGGAGGAACTTAGAGAAAGAACTAGTAGATACCAGTGGAAAATAATCTACAGTAGAGACGCTAGCGATGGATAGGACACACATTGAGAAGACTGACAGGGAGCATTGCTGGACAGGCGGGTAGAATAGAACATTCGAACTTGCAGGGAAAGAGGAGTAAGGAAATGCATAGAAATACCTGGAGATGGAGACTGTTAGTAAAAGGATAGGCAAGACGTGGACAGAATTGGAAGATGTGGTAAAAGATTTGATGGGTTGTAAGAGGTTTTCTGAAGACATGTACTCTGTTGGGAGTTGAAAGAGGAAAAGCCATGAGAGAAGACCATCACTGACGAGCTAGGATCACACATGTGTTGCCGGGGTTCACAAGGGAGCAAAGAATAGTAACACTGCGACCTACATGGCATGTCGTTAGACGTGACTGAGGTAGGGGCATAGGACGTTGCTAGCGAAGCGGATGCGACTCTTCTTTAATGTTCACGTCCTTTCCCGTGCAGTTAAAAATTGCTACCCAAAAAAAGGTGAACTTCTCTGTTATATTTCCAATATAAGGGAATACTGCAGTAAATTGTGTAGCAATGGCGAAACACATAATAACAAAGTACTGTAGTTTGACAAAATACAAAAACAATAACTGTTATTTTTTTCAGAGAAGTTAACACAAATAACAGATCATTTAGTTGCGGCAAAGTAACTAATTTTTTAATATGACTCTGCTTTTCAAATTTGTTTCTCCGAAGACTAGGAGAGTAGTCTTTATTCTATAAGTGATAGACTATGCCTGAGTAGGAGTCTCTACAGCACTAAGCCAGAGCCAACTATAAACTTATCTAGAGTTTCAGTTTCAGTTTGAAATATCCTCATTGCACTCCGGACATGTCCATAGGTGCTCCGATCTCCTTGCATTACCTTCAACACCGTCCAGCGACTGACCGTACCAGTTCGATTTTGATTGATGAGCCTATTCACGTACCTGTTATGCTGTTCTTTTCTTGCTACTCCAAATCTTCAAACCCAGCTCCTACAATCTAGTAGTTGACGTGGATTGGTTTAAATGAAAATCTTCTTTGCGGCCACACTCTATGAGGGCGTTCAAAATATCAGCTCTATCCATTGGCTGGCCCTCTCATATGGTGGCAGAGCCAGCCAACATGTCTGCTCTCTCATTGCCAACGACACTCATGTGCCCCGGAACGAAGATAAGTGTCATTCTGCAAGTTGTTGACGCTTGTAGTGATTCAGTCCATTACCTGCGCACCGAACCAGCCTCTACCTTGCGGATCATACTCAATGAATCACTCAGAATACACGCATGAGTGTAGTTTTGTGACTCCAGCCAACGTAAAGCATTAGTCACCGCCAGTACCTCCATTGTCATGCTGCTTGTTGTCATACAGAAACTGCCACTGGCCTCATGGACCATTCTGCCACATGAGCTTGCAGAAAAGACCCATGGGAATTTTCGTGACGAACTACCGATCCATCCGTGTAAATCACAACGGCACTTTCATTGCAGTTTTCATCAACGATAGTCTGAACGTCTGCATCCAGCGTCACCCTCTCTTTGCAACTTTTGTCAAATTTAATGATGGTAGAAAAAGTGTTCCCGTATATTGAAGGCATCGGTATCCATTCTTCCCCATAATCGATGTTTGTGAGCTCGCATACCAACTGAACAGTGTCTGCAGCACGGTCAACCCACGACTTGTCCCGCTTGAATCGATTTCTCACTGGTGCTGAGAAGCTCGTGCAATGGGTGATCCTTCTTAGCAGTTATTTTGAGGTACGTACGTGCTCTAGCAATCTTGAGTCTATACTCCATGGTCGGAAAATCCAGGAGAAACCTCATCGTCACGCAGGTGTATCCGTGTGCAACCGAGAATGATACGCATAGCCTCATTCTGTATTCTTTCCACTCTTTCAATTTGCGTTTTACTAACAGTGAGGATGGCCATTGCATATTCAATGTGGAAGAACCAGCGTCTGATACAAGATGACAAGCAGCCGTTGCGCGATATTAGCAGCCGCCATAACTCTCATTGCCACTAAACCTTTACTTGCTTTGACAATGACATACTAAACATGTTCCCTGAAACACAGGCTGCGGTCAAATTGCACACCCAAAAATGTCATCGATTTAGCTCCGGACAAACCAACACCGCAAAGTTCTACAATAGGCGTACATGCGTTAACAGTGTGATTATTGAGTGAGAACCATGTTACTGTCGCTTTTGTAGGATTATCTAGTGCACCAGAGACATCACACCAGTTTGTGATGCGGTCAAGTTCCTTCTGTATCTCACCGGCAATCGCATCCCTGTCTTTACCCTGTCTATACACTAGAATGTCATCAGCAAATGACAAAATTCTACCTCTGCCATCGAGTTGTTGTTCTGTGATTGACACCGTGTAAATGTTGAATAAGACAGGTGAAAGAGGAGAGTCTTGTGGCAATCCGGAATATCTAGAGTTGTCTGTGACTAAGCATAGATTTGTTGGAAGTTTCTAGGTCTGAAAAAAAAGCCGGGTGCTCTTACCAACGCACACATAGGAAAAAGAGTGAAAACTCATAACTTCTGGGGTTCAACAACAACAACAACAATGCTATAAGTTGTCAGGGTTCAAAACATTAAGTTAAATAGTTCACTGACAGTATTTCGTCCAGGTTAATTATATATGCAAGGAAATGTTTGTACGTGCCAGAGTGCAGTCTTTACAAAATGTAATGCTATCGTTCTTACTAGCACGCACTTAATTCTTCTCACATTCTTGTTATCTTCGTCTTGTCATATCTTATACTACTTCTTCTTCT